>OMNN01050758.1:0-22045 GCA_900302755.1 Chromis chromis
CTCCTATTCACGGCTCTTGGCTGCCAGCTTGGCACTAAATCACAGGACAAGACGTGCGCGCACACACACACACACACACACACACACACACACACACACACACACACACACACACACACACACACACACACACACACATTCACACACATGCATGCATGTATACACAAATGCACTGCACACACAGAGCTGACAGAGTTGCTGACTGATGCTGAAAGTCATGTCGGCTCCAGTCCTCCATGCATCGTTTCTAAATGCTGCTTGTGCACTTAGAAAGCAGTGCAACCTCCGCCTTCACAGTTGTAGTAGGTAGGTAAGTAGCTCTTCAATGAAAAGAAATCAGAGCTAAAATTGCAAGATGTAAATCTACAAGGGAAATCAAAGAGTTGGAACTTTTTATTGCAGATGCATTCAAAGTCATAATAAAAAAGGTGACTGAGGAGAATCAGAAACAGAATCATTGGCCTTGGATTACAATCCCAGGGTGCGGGTTTGACTTTGAGGCTTTGCAGTAACTGAACAAAAAGCATGATGAAATTATTAAATCGCACAAAAAAACCCTTCTTCCGATTTTAATATTCTGAGTTGTTGGTGGTTTCCCTCTATTCAGAAATCCCTCCTGCAAAACCAATATCTCCCTGCACACACACACACATACACAGCCTGATAAAGTAGCTATTGGATCTCTGCATGGTTCAAGACCTAAATTGATTCGTTTCACATCATAATGACACGATACAGCTGTAACTACAGAAATAATGTGCAGTAATGAAAAATGAGCAGAGTCAGTAGTATCTGGTAGCACACAGTCAATAGGTATTCAGATTTGAAGAGGCTTCATTACCTTTGAATTCTCTGCCGTGGAGAACAGGAAGACTGTGAATAAGAAGACACACTGAGGGCCTTTTCTTTTCTTTAACAGGCACACTGCAGAGATATTTTACTTCTTCGAACACTTGACTTCCGAGAAAATTGCTGACTTCATACCCTGAGACGCATGTCAGCTATTCAGTGTTACCTCCCCGCAGCACTGCAACCTTCTCTTAAAGCTTGTGATTCTCCTTTCTGTATCCACGCTCATGCTTGTCTCTAACAGTAATACGCTATTCCAGTGATGTCAGAGTCAAGATTGATAAAAACACAGATACAGCCGAGGTTGACTTTTCTTTGCTAGTGATTGTGCCGTGTGTCACTGGATGGCAGTTTGGATGTGCATCACCACAAATAAATCCAGGCATGCCTGAGATGCGGTGTTTGAAAAATAGGGATCCAATCACTAAATTTCACCCAAAACACATTAAGGACACAATAATATACAATTTCTCAAGCCTCTTTCGCATGTGCCCACTTGTGGTACAGGATGGGATGTACATGCAAATGCATCTCTGACAAATTAAAGGTAATTTGGCAAAAAATGAATACTTCTTTCACATGTACATTGGCACAAACACATAAAGTGCTAAATAGTCACATGGAGAGTAAATGTTTTTCTGTTAAATCTTATTTTGAAGGCAAAAATCCTTATAGCTCCAAACATACGGCCTGAAAATACAGGACTGACTTTCTGATCCCCTGGTGAATAAAAAGCCAATTCGCCTTGTAATTTATACAGCCTTAAGCAACTCCATGACTATGTTACACTACCAATACCCTGAGCAAGGTCTACTGTGCATCACAATCTGAACTGGAGATAATTGTGTATTGACGTTCTTTTGATGCATATTAAGTATTTATTTAAATAATTTATTTTCCTGCTTAAGTTTATAGTATGTTAATTGACTTACATTGTATATTTGCAACCTCTTGAGGAGCTCTGTGGGCTCAAGTCTTAAAAGCTGCAATAGAAATGTTGTACTAAGTACTCTTGTGTAAAATAGTGTAATATTATTTTAGTTCTTGTGTATGTGTTTTGTTGCCATTACAGAAAATCCATCCGGCCGGCCCACATTAAACCACAACGAGCCGTGGCTGTGTAGAACTGATTATACCAAGAGTCATTGTTATTCTTCTCACCCGGCAGCAGAGCGAACTCCCTGATCCCCTCGCTCACACAAATATTTACTGGACGGGCTCACCCCTCAAACCAACCGCCATGCCTGCCTTTCAACCCACGGTCCGTTCAAAATGCAGTTTTATCACTTCTCACAACAGCTAACAAAAACTGCCTTCAAAAGTGATGGGTGGGCAGGAAAACTGGTGCATGCCTCATATTCTTGTTGTGTGTGTGGGGGGCCAGTGGACAAAATACCTTTGGCTGGAAAATGTAGGTCAGGCCACAAGACAGCAGAGTCAGAGTATTTTTTATGTTGAAGTCCCAAGTTGTATAAATGTGTGGGCTCCAAAAGATCCCAGTGCTGTATGGAGCTGCAATGATAAGTCAGCAAATCGATTTACTGTCATGTATTAAATTAGCTGTCAACTATTTATGTAGTCGACCAATCACTTTGAGTATTTTTTTAAAGAAAAAAAGTCAAAATTCTCAGATTTCAGCTTCTTAAATGTAAATATGTTCTGCATTCTTTATTCCTCTGTGACAACAAATTGAATATCCTGGCTTTGTGGACAAAACAACACACTTGAAGATGTTATCTTAGGCATCATTTTTCACAATTGTCTGACACTTTATAGACCAAACAACTAATTGATTAATCAAGAAAATATATGTCAGATTGACTGTCAATAAAACTAATCAATAGTTGCAGCCCTCATGCTGTATATGCAAAAGTAGAGGAGTAATGGCAAAATAAAACCATTATATTTCCCTTTGAATATTATTTATTTTCATCTTACTGCCTTAATACCCAACATGAAGAACTGAACTAAATTGGTAACTCTTCCCTTTGCCACGAACTGATTGAGCACGCTTGATGAAGTTGACAAAGTACACAAATGAACATAAAGCAAGTTGCTACACTAAATAAGGAAGTATTCCTTCCATCCATACATACATCATCGAGATACCGCTTAATCCTGTGTGGGGTCGCGGGGGGCTGGAGTCTATCCCAGCCGACTCAGGCAAAGGCAGGGGACACCCTGGACAGGTCGCCAGCCTATTACAGGGCTACACAGAGAGACAGACAACCAAGGACACTGTCATTCACACCTACGGACAATTTAGAATAATCAATTAACCTCAGCATGTTTTTGGACTGTGGGAGGAAGCTGGAGTACCTGGTGAAAACCCACGCATGCCCGGGGAGAACATGCAAACTCCACACAGAAAGATCCCAAGCATCCTAACCGGGACGCAAACCGGGGATCTTCTAGCTGTGAGGCGACGGTGCTAACAACCAAGCCACCATGCAGCCCAGGAAGTATTCCACCTGGTAAAATTTATACAGGTTATGTATATATCACTCTTCTTTTTGTTTGCCAAATAGCTGTTTAGGGAGATATAAGTGTTTGTTAGTCTATAGTAAGATGTTTAGTCTAACTCTCTGACTGTATATAAAGACACATCCTTTGTGACAGCGGTTTTAAAGCTCAGTGTGGGGGCTTCAGCCGGGGGCATATTGGCACTGCCAGACTGTTCCTAACTGGCTTATCCAAAAACAAACAAACAAACAAACAAAAAATCTAAGGAGGAGGTGGAGAGTGAGTGGAGCTGAGGCAGACCATGCAAAAGTCTCTCCCATGATGGTACACACCCAAAACTACTCCCCTCTACAGTCATGAACAGAGCAATTAGCTATAGAGACCAAAAATGATTTTTATGCCAGGCTATAAACATGTTCATTTCTGCTGTAAAGTTGGGCATTTAACCATGGAGGTCTATGAGGACTGACTCGCTTTGGAGCCAACCTCAAGTGGCCATTCGAGGAACTGCAGTTTTTGGTACTTCTGTGTCCATTTTTCTGACCATGGGGCTGCCGTTTGGTCTAACTCCAAGTCTGTGAGTAGAGAGTGCTTCAGAACAAATCACAGAAACCAAGCAGGATGGTAATTCTTTGTGTTTATGCATGTTTATTGACTGGGTTCTGAGAAGCCAAACAGAGCTCCATTGTTTCCTGCAGTGGACTTCTGATAGATTAGGAAAAGGCAAGACTGTTATTTTAAGGATTTGTGTGGCATACTCTGAGTGGGGAGTTTTAGCCTTTTGATGTTTTTGTCCATGTGGTGTATGTCCGCTGTCTTTGCACATCAACAGATTCAGACTTCAGTACGGTTTAAAAACCTACAGCTGTGACCTTGGTGGCTTTTCTTATCACAGAATTTAAAAAAAACAAACTCATAACTTATTGAGGTGAAAGAGGTGGAAATAAACGTGTAAAATTCAAAATCCTAATTGAAAAATTTGAGGGCGAGAAGTCCACCCATTAATCTAACCCTGATTTTTCATAATTCGCTTTCGAACTCAAGGTTAAAGAAAGCTTTCCCAAAAACTTTGTTACTGGGTGGGCCCATGCAGTTCAGAGTTGTCAGATTCGGTCCAGTGCACAGACCGTATTAGTCTGGGAGGATTTATGTGATTCCTCATCCTTCATCCTGTCATTTGAAATATGATCTTGGTATTGTTCAGGCTAAAATCGGGGCTCAGCTATAATAAATCCTCGCAGACTCTCTCCAGCGGTGGTCTCATTTGGTTCTGAATGGAAGGAACTATTGTAGTCACAGGACTTTGAAAAACCACATCACTGATTTCTGCTTTCTTTTATCTGAGATTCTTCAGTCCTCAGACTCCCACTCAATTTCTATCAATCCTTTGTTTTCCCCCCCTGACAGCCCTCCTTATCATCTTCTCTCTTATTGACTCGTATCATCCAGCCAGGTGCAGATGGGGAGCAGGGGGTTTGATGCAATACACATGCTATAATTGAATCACTGTAATAGATCCAAAAAAATTTCATTCTTGCTGAGAATCACAAAGCTAAATTCCAGCAGTTTATCATAAAATAAAATGTAGGCATGATGAGGGCTTCAGTGGTGCAGCTGTCATAGTACCTGTATCTGTGATTTCACTGACAAAAATAGGTTTAAATGAGGAAAGGAATCAGAAGAATGACAGTTCACTAAGCCATTCTCCCGTATTATTGTGGTGCACAATAGTAACATTGGGTTTTTGATTTCAGACAAAGGTAGAAAAAAGTAGGCTTCATGTGTAGCTGCCAACACAGATTGGGATCTCAGCTGACAAATGTTTCAGGGCGATTGTTTTGAACTGTTGAGTTTGGAGAAAATGCTGTCTTTAACGGACATTTTAATGTTTTATGCTGAGTTTTGAAAACTCATTAACATTCACTTAGCTGCTGCATGTTATCAGAACATTGAGGCTAAAGCTACATGTCCAAGCCAAAAAGTCACACCCTAGTTAGAATGAGCATTTAACAAGGAAAAAAGTACATTCAGCCTCTGTGCAGCATGATGAGGACAAGCTGTTGTAGTAACATGACACTGCTTCACACATTTTTTGCCTGTTTACCCAAATAAAATTAAGAGAGAGGCACAGCTGCTGAGGCTCACCTAAACTCAATAAGCATTAAAATCTGCATTTACAGAATGGGGGAAATTGCCTACAACATAATACTGCTTGGTCTCCAACAGTGATTAGGTTGGTGGTATGTATCAAAGCAGCATCCACATAAATGCAGGACCCAAGGTTTCCCAGTAGAACACTGCACTGTAACATTGTAATCAATGTTATACACTTCACTTGTCAGTGGTTTTAATGTTGTGGCTGATCAGTGTAATGTATAAAGCCAGCAGGCCGGACATGCTAATGTTTATAGCCTAACTTAAAATAGAAATCCATTTCTTAAACTTTCTTTTCTGCATTTTTGGTTTAGCAAATGCTGGAATAAACTTTGGCATCCTCCAACCTCTTGAATCTGCCAGTATCACTCTGACTTCAGCCTCATGCAAACTGCTTCAAAAAAGTGCTGTTACGACTTGTACAAAGCATGTCTTCTAGTTAAAGTGATGTATTATAGTTTAATGTGCGAGAATTATGCATGGTGTGATAATGACAATCTGCTGCACTCAAAGTTCTTGGAAAATGACCCTCCTGAGGCAATGCAACCAGGCCATTTAATTGTTAGGTTTTCAGTGAAGGACAAAGATGGTCTGACACATCAGCAAAGGGAATATTAGGGAGGAGATGTCTCAGCCCTGAACTGTCTGCAATAACAGATAATTGCGTCAATATGACACGATTCATCATCCGTACTAGGAATACATTCACTTCATCTATGAATGTAGTTTTTCAAGCGAGCGCTCCTCATCTGAATGATAGATAAAAGAGTTGCAGCTCCCTGTTTGTAGAACATGAGTACAATTTGATCTTTCTGTGAACAGCATTGTCAGCCAAAGAATAAAACAGCGAAGAGAAATTTAGGTTTCATTTAATACTCCGACTACAACCCAAATGACAGTGAAATTACCTTGTGTTAACATTACAACTGCACTAATCACACTGCTGCCCATGTCTGGTAATAATAGATTAATTAGTATGTGTACATTTGCACCAACTGCAATGTTGACATCAACCACTGACATATCTGCTCCTTTAACTTAAGGTTAGCTTAACACAAAGATTGCCAAGAGAACAAAACCCCTCCAGCCCCTGAGCATTAAATACACCATAAGCAACAAGATCGGTCTTCTCAACCATTCAGCAAGAACGCAAATAAGCAAAAAAATTAAAAGTGGTATCAATACAACAGTAAAGCTCTAACTGGATATGAGCTCATGAGAATTTACCCTCATGACTATCTGTTAAATATTAATTTGGATCCAGTGGGTGAGATCTGAAAAGACTGGAACCAGGCAAACAGCTTTTCTTGCTCTATCCAGAGGTAACATAATCTGCCAACAGCACCTCCAATACTGTATTCTGACCAACAGTAGCACAGCATAAAAAAAATCACTTCTGTCATTCGATGGGGTTGTTCCCTTTATACAGTGGGGGGAAGCATAAAAATGACAAGTTTATGTTCCAGACCATTGTGTGGCAAGACTTCCTGGAGTCTTGTTTTCAGGCTCGCTGTTTCCCCCTGAGTCTAATCTTTAAGATAACAAGACGTTCATACACACTGATCCGAAGATCTGTGCCCTCCCATGACCTCTAAAGACTCAAAAAGTTCCCTGGTATACAGGGTAAAGTTGAGAAAGATATCCCAGAGGCACTATAACAGTTTCAAAACACGGCACACAGGGATTTTCAGTACTCAGGAACAGATAATAACTATTACATCTCTATAGTAATACGTATGAGTGAGGAGATTGCACAAAATGTCAACCTGTTCCTTGAAATAGTCAATAAAAGTGTCTTATATGATATATAATGTGTCACTATATAAACCTCTGAATGGGAGAGCTATAACGTAATCATTGCTGGGAAAAAGGAATCTAGTGGGTACAGTCCTTAAATCATTGAGGGACACCATCTGGTCTTGGCCTCTATTAGGTACTGTTTGTTTGTGGTCATAAATACACAATGAGCCTTCATGTAAGGTTATGATATCCGTGACACACACTGTATTGTGTGGATAAGAGGATGCGTGTGTGCTTTTGTTGTGATCAAGGCTCGGGGAGGCTGTTCTGACTGATGGCCTCTTCTCCACGGAGGCTGATTCGCCCTGCTGGGAGGTGTCAGGTTGCAGGGATTACTGAACCGTGGGTGAAGCCCCCTGATGTGACATTCAGAAGCATGCTTTTAAACACAGACACACATTTTCCTTTTACATCCAGAGATTCCCTTTGTTTATTTTCCTTTCTCTTTATCTCTGACTGTTACACTGGTGAGTTGCTTGTCTCGGCCATCTTTCTTACGCACACACACATACACACACATATAACCACACACTTGAGAACCAGCATACTGTGCAGGCTCAGCGGCCACTCACAGTGGTCTTAGAATAAATTGAAAATGGATCCTAAAAGGGTAAAAGTCCCAGTGGCTATTAGGAAAGCTTCGGTCATGCTTATTGAGGCTGTGAGCTAAGAACTCTCTTGAGTCTTTGTGGAAAAAGTAAACTGAATTTTACTTACATACAGCCAAAATGAAATGTCTGCTGGCGAAGAGATTTAGGTAAACACTCGGCTGAAGGTGTATAAGCTCCTATATTGAATGGCTGCAGCCTGGGATCAGATGTGTGACTAAATAAATGCAGACAGTGGACACCAGCTCCCTGACACAAACAGGACAGACAGGGAGACCAGAGAAAACTGAATTACATCTGTATCTTTGAGACTCACATATAAAGCACAAGATGGAGAAAAGGACAAAGTGTACTGCAAAGAAGCACAGACAGATCTAAAGATGCAGATACACAACTACAGAAGACAAGCACATAGATTTTTACAAACGCAACACAGGCACAAATTAACAGATAGCAGTGTTCATGATAGCACTTGACTAATTATTCAAGTGTTAACCAACATAATGAGTCCACAGTGGTGTAAAACAATAGGTTTCATGACATCCAACCTTTATGCCCATCTGCTGGCAGCTTCATTCAAGTTAAAATCAGTAAAAATTCAATTACAGTTGATTTGGCAACATCTCTGGCTCCTGGTCATTATAGAACAACACTTACTGAACAGCTATTTTGTTAGATACAACAAAGCATACACTTATGTATTCAGTACAGCCAAACAAACATTGATTTAATAAAGAGGTCTGCCACTAATCATCCATTAGCAACACTTAGACTGCTTCATAGTCAAAGCAGGTTTCCCTAGTTATACTGTGTGACAGCAGCAGTAGGAAGCCGTAACTTAATATGTGCTTCCTCCACCATCCCTCAAACGCCAGCACTAGCAGTCAGAAATAGTCCTCTGGAGCCACGACACCACCAATAAGCTGTCATCGTTTCCTTGGAGACACTTGCGTGCGTTAGTTTTGCGAGTCAGACACACTTTAACAATGGCAACAGCAGCCGACGACAAGAAAATATGACCAAAGGAAGGTGATCATGTTACGATATGAGAATGGCTCAGTTTTCCAAAGTCTGACGTCAAACAGAGCAGCATCCTGTGTAAAATTGAAAGTGATTGACTTTTTACAGCACCTGAGACAAAAACATCCAGTGGAATAGAAGCACTGTGTGTCTCTTTGAGATTCAGATGCAAACTCCTGTCAAAATTCCAAAATCCCCACTACTGAGCAGCAAACATTAGCTCCTGCACTTTTAAGTGTCACCTCATTTAACAAAGGAGGATAGCAGTGGGGGGAAATTACAGAAGTGGTGGCATTTTCCTTCAAGAAAGGCATTGTACTCATTAGCTCAGTTGAGAAGTTTGGGTTTACTATCCTAAAAACAAATAAATCACCAAAACAACAAGACAAGCAAGAAACAAGTGCAATTAAAGGCACAATTATATACAATGTAAAAATTTGACTAAATGAAACATAAAAGTACCAAATGGCATACCTGTATGTTAGTGAAAGTCCAGTTAATGCAACACATTCAACCTAGGAGGCTCTGGAGCTGAAATTTTTCATTCATTATCTTTTAAACAACACACGTGAGGGTTTTTGTCAGCGAGATCTTTGTGTTCTCTTTTGAACAGCGCTACAACCTTTTTATCTGTCACTTCTTTCATGAGATTAGGTTGCCTCTGTCGTCTACCAAATGTTTCTCTATGGAGCAGAACTCTTCAAGGTAACTTTGATGACAATATTTCATTGTGCAGTGGGTTTATTTTGTGACTATACTGCAGTGTACATCCTTCCAGACTGCAGCTGCAGCTGGAGATGACAAACTGAGAGAGGATGTCTGACATGCAGAACAATTGTTTATACTTTATATGAAACCCACTGATGTCAGGTGAACTCTGTTTAAGTAAGTATGTGATCAGTTAGCTGCAGTGAGGATTTAGGTTTGTCCTCTTAATGTGGGTGAATACTTAGTGGCAGAATGTAACTAAACTAAGGCATTTCTGTTACTTGAGAATTTTCATTTTATGCAACTTTATACTTAAATATTGTACTTTTCACTCCCCTACATTTATTGGACAGCTTTAGTTACTGGTTACTTTGTAGAATTAGATCATTAATAAAAATATGATTGCAGGAAAATCAGCAATCGACTGTCAAACCTTGAAATCAGGAGGAACAATGTGGATTCTGTCCTGCTCGTGGAACATTGGACCAGCATTTTACCCATGCAGAGTTGCTGAGATTGTTTGATCATCCAGTCCACATGTGTTTTGTGGACTTGGCGAAGGTCTATGACCATGTGGAACTCTATACAGAGTACTGCAGGAGTATGGGATACAGCGGCCATTGCTACAAGCCATCTGGTCCTTGTACAACCAAAGTAAGAGCTGTGTTAATATTCTCAGCACAAATTGAAATACCTTTCCACTCTGCTAATGTTGCCTCTTGTGTCTGATCCTGTTTGTGAGATCCATAGACAAATCTCAAGGCGCAGCCGTTGCGAGAAGGGTGTTTGGTTTGGGAACGTCAAAGTTGTGTTTCTGTTTTTTGCAGATGATGTGGTTCTGTTGGCTTCACTAAACTCTGACCATCAGCACACACTGAGGGGTGGTTTGCAGCCGAGAAATGAGCAGGATGAAAGTCAGCACCTCCAAGTCTGAGGCCTGAGCTGAGCCGGAAGAATCTTGATTTACCAGTCAATCTATGTTCCTACCCTCACCTATGGATATAAGCTCTGGGTAATTACTGAAATAATGAGATGGCGGATGCAAGCAAATGAGTTTTCAACATAGAGTAGCTCAGCCTTAGAAACAGGGTGAAAAGCTCTGATATGTGGAAGGAGCTTGGAATAAAGTCTCTGCTTCTCTATGTTGAAAGAAGCCAGCCGAGGTAGTTTAAGCATCAGATTAGGATGCCTCCTGAGCGTCTTCTTTTGAAGGTTTTCCAGACATGTACAACTGAGGGGAGACCAAGGGGTGCACTAAGAACTCGCTGGAAGGTATACATATCTCATCTGGCCTGAGAACACTTTGGGATCTCTCAGAAGGAACTGAAAATCATTGGCATCATTGCATTGGGAGAGAGAAATCTGGAATAGACATTTGATTGTAGGATGTACTATTATAGATTAAGCTAACCAACAGCTAATTACATACTTAAATTTAACATCATCTCTACCAACTGCATTGGTGCACCAATAATAGACTGACATGACACACTGAGGGGCAAATCTAGTTTGATATTTGTGAGGAAAAAAAAACTGAAAATAAATCTTTCTGTACTTCACCATTACAAAAAGTGACAGAGATTGTAAGAAAAATTGTAAAGCAGATTTCCTTTCTGAAAATTGTTTTCTCCAGTGAACAGGAAACCCTAACGCAGAGGGGTATCAGTGAGTGACATAGTCACATGGAATTCTAAACAGGAGTAGGCTCCAGATTTTGTACCATCTGTCTTATTATCACTGTGTGTAGGCAGATGTATGTCACCGTACTCTCACTGAAATGCATGTTCGCACAAACACATTCAGTCCCTCACATCCGAGGCTTATAATCATCTAATTCTAATATCGTACCAGAAGAACAAACTTGGTCATACTCTTTAACAATCCCATAAAATGTCTTCACAAGGGCAAACGCCCACACACACACGTACACAGTACACACACATTAAGCAGTCTCCTAACATCCACTTTCCCTTTGAGTCTCAGTGAGGAAAACAGTGAGCAGCAGAAAGAGACAGGAAGAGAGAGAGAGAGAGAGAGAGAGAGAGAGAGAGAGAGAGAGAGAGGGAGGAAAAAAGGAGGAAGAGAGGCATAAACGCTACATAGCCAGACTCCTAAATCCTTTCTGGCTTTACTCGAGGCTCATTCATTATGAATGACCTGTCCTGTTCATGTTATATTTATAAAAATGTGAAAATGGAACACATCTTTTCACTATATTCTCTAAAGGCATATGAATTGGACCCACTGGGCTTTTTTGAGTCACTAATAAGAGTTCTTTCCTCTTATGCCATGAAGCGATGTTGAATTTAGAAATTCCAGAAACAAGAGTTCTGTCACCTCTCCATCCTTTCAAATAAGCTCTAATTTGCTTTGAATCAATCTGCAGTTAGGCTGCCATGGGAAAAGAAACAATCACTGTCATGATAAGCAATTTCATTTGTTTCTCTTGTTATGCCATGCAACTTTTGCCAACACCTCGCCGCTGTAGCATACGAGTGGTCGGTCACTCAGCGGAAAATAACACCAACCCCTTGGAGACACATCAACACACTGCAACACTCGTTCCTAACACCGCTGAGGTACCGTGTGTCTCTACAAATCTGCCACAGTGTGAGTGTAGGTGGAAAATCAATCTTAAATCCATCAGTGTTGCATTCAAAAGAAACACCCTGCTAATGAGGTGAATGGAAGTAATAAGACACTGAAAATGAGGTTTCTTTAAAGCAGCAGTTTGTCATCAGACTGTGACTGTACTACAGCATTTGGGACACACTTGCTCAGCTGTGACTGCACCTGCTCGCTCTGATAACTGGAATACATATTTCTCAGTTATGCGTTCACATTTTTGTCACAAGCATAAACTGTGATTTCTTCTCATATCGTTACTACAATCATCTTCACACAAAGTGGGAGTACTTCATCACTCTCCCACTGTCCCTGATGCATGAAGAAGCCCTCTCAAAGCCTAAAAGTCCTGAAATGCCCACACCACCTCCTCCTCCTCCCTCCTCCTTACCTGCTCAGCTGCCTCTGGGTCCAGGTGGGTGTCCAGCAGGGGGACGGTGAACTGTATCTTCCTGGGGCTCCCAGTTTCCATGGTGGCACTGTCTATCAGAGAGGACGATAGGAGGAAGAGGAGGATGAACGAGGAGAATCCACACGGAAGAAGGAGAGAGCTCAGTGAAGGTGGCTGAAAAAGAAAATAAGTGGGCTCCAGCTGAGTATAAAAATAAGCTGATTTAGTTTTTGCCTTTACTTTTATCTTTCAACACACTTTTCCTTAAATACCCTTCTTTTTGGCACTCTAATTCCTTACTAGTGATTTTTTTTTCTATCCTCAGCACCTGCTGGTGTCTATTCTAGCTTCCCTCTCCTTCCTCTCTGTCTCTCCGGGCTCTCAGTGCTCAGACAAGGACATTCTGGACTAGGAACACCTCTCCTTCACTCCCATTCGCTGTGCCCAGCTCCCTTTCCCACTAAGTCCCACCCTCACTCACATTTCCTTCCGTGTGTATTGGCTGTCTGAGCTCGGGGCTGTTCTGCAGCAGTCCCTGCACAGACGGGAGAGTGAGGATGACAAAGACATACTCTCTCTCTCTCTCTGTTTAAAGGGTAGATAAGATGCATAATCTTTCTTTTAATTGTATTTTTAAAATCACCTTCCTATGCTTAAAAGCAGCCTACACAGCATTTTAGATACAAGTCTCATTCAGAATAGATCAAGTACACGCTGGTTATAAATGTGTACACCCCTGACAATATTTAATACACTGCACACAGTAATTGGTTTGTCCCATATTGACTGTGCACATTAATAGACACTGATGTAAACACATACTGCTAAGAGGCTGTTCTGTACAAAATGTTACAAAGTCATCTGTGATTTAGGCAAAGACGACATGAAATAATTGATGAGTTACATCTGCAACCATCAGTGCAGTATAATTTATAAATAAGAGGCCCGCATAATGACAGTTTTGAGTCCACACTATAAAATAAAGCTGTGAAATGATCATCTGAGCTTTGTTCATAACTGACCAAGCTTGTCCTCTCTGCCGCCCGGCCAGCACAATCTTTATTGATTGCCTCTGAGTGTCCCTACATCACATGTCCACTGGGCCCTGATACCTGACACCCCCCAGAAGCATTGTACTGGTGTGTCAGATTTGCAGCACATTTTGAGAGGAAAATAAATGCGATGTCTTTTAACTGTGCGCTAACATTATTAGAAGTTTTATTTGGCCAGTATATGTCAAAAATCATTTTTCCATACCTTTAGCATTGCATATGCATGACATCGAACTGATGATGAACAGGATTGTTGTTTAAAAGATCAAATGGATGTAGCATGCATTTTTCATCAAAACCAAGCATCTATATTACCCACAATGCAACTCACAATGTTACTGCTCAGTCAGCCCTAACTCCAGACTTAACTCCACAACTCCACCCCTCCTTGAATTTCAAAATTCTTGTTCTCACCTATACTGTCATTTAAAACTTTTTTTTTTTTAAATCCACATGTGATCGCTCATCTTGGAAAAGGATGTTCTTACTGTTTCCACCAGAGACTGGAAGAAATAGATACAATATTTTAAGTAGTTGATGGTCACATTTAGAGCTATATGTAAATGTACACATTCATACACTTTTAGGACATTTCTTTTCGCATTTCAGTGCACATTGTTGAGCTGAATAGGAAATATGTGAAATCAGGACAAGGACACGTAACAAAAACTCCCAGCAGGAACTGAACAACTGATGAAGCAACCTCATGGCCATTTGTACCTTTCAGAGTTAACCAAGAGGCTTTTTTCATGTGGCTTTTAGCTCCCCATTTAAAAGTCCCTGGAGAGGATGACACACAATAGGTAAATAATCTGACCTTAAAAAGTCTAGACCTCAAATTCTAAAGCAATGAAAAAACCCATCAGAATAATTTTTTCTGGTTGTTTTTTTATCTCAGTCATTGTGTTGCTCCTCTAGAACTGCAAAGAACCATTCAAACACAAAGGAAACCTTTTTTTTTCTTGCAGCAGAGAGTAAAGAGGGATAATAAAACCCTGCCACTGTAATTAGAGCTTTTCTTGAATTATATCTTTGTCCTCAAAGCAGAAAACTGTGTTAAAAAAGAGGCCACATGTTGAGTGTGAGAATGTGTGTCCATGAGAGAGAGCTGACAACAGCTGGCTGCATTTTTACTATACAACCTCTGATGTTAACAGCGACTGAAGGGAAAATACTATTAAAATTATACAGTCTCTGTTATCTTCTAATATCAGCAAAGTGTTTGGCTCTCTGGCCGAGCAAGCATCAAAGGAAAAAGCCTAGCCATGCATATAGTCCTCCACAAACTGGCAAAGTTCCTGCTTGTGGGTAAAATGTTGCCACTAAATAATAATGTAGATATTTTATGGTCGATACACTCCTCCAAATAGTGCTGAGAGAATGCTGTTCTGAATAATTTAAGTTCTATGAGGTATTAACTTTAGTGGGGGTTTGTAATATTTCTTCATGTGCTTTAATTCTCCTTTTGAAGTCAAACAATAATCTTCTGTGTTATTTTGAAATCTGTTATTATGAGCTTTTGCAAAGTTAAGACTTCACTTTCTACAAATCTTTAGAATTTTTGATGACTTTTATTCAAATAGAAGCTGTACCATTTTTACTTTTTAGCTTTCTGAAAACTCACCAGATGTACAGGCTGTCTTCTGAGCAGCTCATGAGACGGGGAAACACAGCAAAGCAACAAAAAGAAATGATTTATTCCCGTAGTTCCAGAGTTTCTTCTTTTATTGTTATTAAAGCTGGCACAAGATTTTTTTTCCACTTATTGACTGCAGTGCAATACAATCAACCAGCGGGGTAGGTACTTCCTAAGAAACTGGGAAGTTTTTTTGGAGAGGTGTTGATTCAACTACATGATTATCTGGAAGCTGCTGTTTCTGGTGCTGAGATTTGTTTCTCCCACTTTGTCTGACCCATTTATATTAAATAAGGTTGGCTAAGAAGAACACATAAATGTATCTCTGTTTAATGCACTACAGTTCAACAGCACCATAAATTGCATCCTTTAAAAAGATTATAAAGTTTGGTTAACATCCAAATGGGACCAAACAAAAGCTGAATATTATTCATAAAGGATGAAGGAGGAGTTTTGTATTAGACTGCATTAGTTTGAACTAAGGTGTAAAGTCAGATATACTGTATGTGATTTGCTGTAAATTATTTAAAACATGTAAAACTACTGACATGGTTCTTTAATACAGAGGATGGGTACAAAAAATGCTAGAGAGCAACCTGTGATGTTGTTTTACTACAATCATTATAGTATTTAATGTAGAATTAAGTCTCCAGACGACAAAATCGTCACTCTGTGCAGCCGAGCACATCACTGCACTTTATCCTTGACATCGTCCTTGCCTCTTTTTATTTTTTTAAACAAGATCATTCAATCACCCAGTAGCCATTAAAGCCTGTTGTGTGTGACAAATTGTGCTGCGTCATGGCCATGGCCACTAACGGCTGAGACCTCCCTCTGCGCTGCTCAAGATAGCTGCCTTCCACCATGATGGCCATGAGGGAACGTAGGAGGGTGGGGGTCGAGGAAAGGTCAGCAAGCCATAGATGGATAAGGACAGAGAGGTGAATACAGTCTGTGGGGGGGTTTCACTGTAAAGTTACTGCACACAGAAGGTGCCACTAATCTTTATACTGAGTGTATCCGTCTGTTTGTGTTTTCCATCTCCCTCTCCCCTGCTTCTCTTTGTCTGTCTGTTATAATTGCTGCACACACAGATGTTTTGGCTGAGCCCCCCTGCAGACTCATGAAATTCAGATGAGTCGAGTTGTTCTCTAACTCAGCTGTGCGGATCAGAGGCTACAGCTGCGTGGACAGCAGCACCCGCCCTGCCTCTGTCTTGTCTTCTCGTCTCAATACGTTTCTTGTCACCTCAGATTTACCTTTCATATCCCGTTGCCGTTGCTGCCGTGTAAGACAGATGTCAGTCAAGTGTAGGTTGCGCATGTTCACACATCCTGAGCAGAGCTGGGATCAGGCAGACTAAGTGGAAACACCTGCGAGGGGGTGTGGGGTGTTTAATATTTAACAGCTTCATAATAAAACTCCTACAGTCTGAACAAAACTACCTCATGATAAAACTGATGCTAAGATGCTAATATAATATTGGACTGTCCAGGTATGGAAAGCATTTCTTCCACTTGCTTGCAGCCATGGAGCCATTAATACATACATTTATTAAGCATAATAAATAAATCTTCATAATGTAACTGAATATTGTGCAGCTACCTTGTTGTCAGTCTTATATCTAGGTTTACTTACATTTTATAAGCCTGTTTTCTTGGTGGTGATAATGTTTTATCTAACTATACTTTGTTTTCTGGTCTACTTAACTTAGAGATGTACTGTAGATGTTGAATTGCTGAAAATTACACTTAAGTGGTTTAAATTAATGATGTAAGTGTAAGAAAAAAGAATATGCCGTGCCTGTGACGCACATGCAACAATGCACCCTGATTAGACCATAAATGGCTCTACGGAGTTACCTAGGAAGAAGCAACAATGTAAGATCATCCGTCAATAGTCTTCAATCAGCACCGATTATTCTTCACTTCGTATTATAGGAAGGATTGGGAGGTCAAGCTAACGAAAGACTTTTTTTTCTAAGAGGGATTGACGTGCTTTCCTTCCCAGTAATTGGCTGTGGAAACCGTTAACGCGTAGAGTAATTGCATGTTGCTGTGTTTTAATTAGTGTTCAGGCTTATTGCAGGCTGCTGCCCCAGGTGGCCTGTAAATCCACCACAGACAACAACCACTGCAAGTGTGTGGAGTCGAGCTGAGCATCACTTTACATTAAACAGATGATGGCTGGACAAGACAATTTCTATCCTCGTCTCGTGAAACCCAATCTTGCACACTGCTGTCAATGTGGAGACAAAAGTGGAATAACAAAATGGGTCTTTTTACAGATGAGATATCATCTTTCATTCATATCATTCATATCTCTCTGTGCGGTCTTTAATGAATTTTCTCTAATGTCTGAGTTAGATGGCACAAAATTGTGTTCTTACATGTAGCAGGTGTGCACAACATTTAGTGCTTAAGGGATAATAGGATTCTTATAGTTTCTCATAGTTTCTCATAGATATCAAGTCAAATTATTATATATTTGTGCGTGTGGGACTTTTGGCTGACAAAATAAGACATTTGACAATGAAACTGAAAACTTCTGATGGATACTTTTTGCTTATATTTACATTTTATGGACAAATTATTTTTGAAAAATATCAAAATATGAATTAATTATTGTTTAATTTGTTAATTAATATTAATCACGTCATATTCTGAATTTGTTTGTATAACAACAACAGATGTCAAAGCTCAGACATGAGATCTGAACTTTTCCAGATTTGTAAGACTGATCTTTTTACATTAACTACTGTATAATAAAAACATGTACACATAAATGTAGCTTTTCCATGTTCAAAGCTCTTTTATTTGACTAGTGAACTGAAAATTAACAAAAACTGTAGCAATACATTTACAGCAAATGCATTTGGTCCTCGATCACATTCAAGTCAGAGCGCACAAGGCCTGCTGGGAAAACCTTAATAGGCACCAGTCAACATGCTTTGCAGTGTTGGAAATCAGCAAAAACAACTATAAAATGAAGCTTGTGTTGTCTTTAACCAAATGCCAGGTGTCACGTTGGGCCTAACAGGCTGGAACAGAATTGCAGGGAATGAGAGACTTTTTAATACAATTCAGATTTATTCATTCAAATTTAGTCTCTCCACATGCGCCCACTGCTTGGCCTCGTACCAGGACAGTGATGTGTGGATGTGTCTGCCACGCTATTTCTTGCCAAATCTCTGGGGCACGGCCATACTCCAGATCTGACCGGGGGCAGCCTCCCAGTCACGAGAATGTATCTGTTCCTCCGACAGTATCTGTCCTCTGGAGTCACGGCCAAACCTGCGAGGGAGGAGTAACAAGAGTGGGAACTCATTTAAATATGGCTGGAATTAAAGGGCTTTTTTAAAAATATATTTTTGTGTTAAAGACCTCTGCAAAAAAACATGCTATATATGAGGGATACATCATAACCTGCAAATATAAAACACTTACGTCTGTTCTGTTGTGTTTGTTGGGCCTTAATTATATTTAACTGACCAGAGCTGGAACGGTTGGAGGCAAAACTACACGACAGGCAACAATTTTAGCATAATGTAAGAGGCTCTGACAACAATTTCAGATCAAAAACACGAACTAATCTTTGCCATAAGAGGGGAGTTCAGCTCATGAACCACTTTTACAAATGGACATTTCAAGCACATGATGATTAATAATGGTACTTGAGCCATTTTAAAATTCAGATATGGAGAGCAGTTGCAAATGGGTAAATGGATTTTCCTTTTATCTCCATCACTCTTGTAACACACTAAAGTACTGATACCGGGACCACTATAAGGAGTTATGAAAAGGGTCATGTATGCTGTATTTTTACTGAAATCCTTAGGTGACCTTAAAGTGGTATTTGCCTGCGCAGTAGGGATTTTTGCGTCAACAGATCTGAGTGAACCTTCTCTATTAGTATTTAATATCACATTTTCCTGCGGCAGAAAAACTCAATATTTCATTTTTGTTCTTTGCTGATAGAAAAGTGCTGTGCAGAAGGATGTGATGGTGCAGTTTCATCGATTACAGACTTCCTGCGTGTGTTTTTTTCCACGTGATTCTGTGATGAATACAGGCTCTGTAATGGCACTGACCTCTGTGGCTGATGGAGAACCGAGTTCCTGGTTTCTCTCTGGGATCCCAGCAGCAGAGCTCTCAGCACTGAGGCCAGCAGACGGTCCTCCATGCTGTTATCTCTGTTTTCACTCTCCTGGAGTACACACACACACGCACACACATATTTATATCCACACAAACTCACACCCACACAGATGCAAAGCCTAGTATCAAAAAGCTCTTGAATAAAAATCCCACAAGCACATCAAAAGCACTGACTGCATTCAGTTTTGGGTTGAAACAAAAACCCCGGGGCTGGTAACTTCAACCAGTTTGTCCTGCTGTGGAAAGAGACCTTGAGATGTAGATATCAGCGCACAGAAACGAAGAAATGTACCTCCGGCTCACCCAAATATGCGTTTACCCTTTTTTTTTATGCAAAATAAAACCCAGATCTGTCTGTTCCTGTGTGCCACAAACTTGTGATCTGAATCCTTGTCTTTTATCATCCTGCTCCTGTCTGCTGACCCCAGAATATCGAACAGTGTATTTCACACTGTTGCGTGAACAGGACACTATCTGAAATCTAAATGGGCTGTGTGATTTATTCTGTCTCATTTGACAAAAAGCTCAAAATTCCATTTACATACTGCGTCACATGGAGCGACAGACTTCTCTGAAATTGTTGGCGTGACTCCTTGTTGTGCACAGAGTCTCTCATTCACTCTAATGTAGCAGAACAGACAGTCCATATTTAAATCAGACAGACAGTATATTTTAACACATAACCATGTGTACCTCAGATATGTTTGAACATTACATTTCCATTTTCAGATGCCAAGATTATTTTTGACTTGGCATGAATTATATAGTGAAGAATAGACATAAATACAGTTATTCCAGTAGTATATTTTCATGCCAGCTGCACTGAAAAGTCAAAGAGTTGAGCTACGATCATTCAATAACTGGAATGAAAAAATTTGCAATTCAAGTTTGAGAGTGGTTTGTTGTCTCACCAGCCCCAGCAGGCGGTCGGCCATGTTCTCCTCTGAGTTGCCAGGCATAATGTCATTTTTGTCCAGACTGCCTTGGATGTGAAGAGCCTGACTGACGCCAGCCATCGCCATAACCAGGGCCAGAAGAGTCACCACTGCAGCTGCGTCCATGGTCGTCAGGCTGGAGAGGAGGTCAGATGAAAGGTGATGACAAAGGCAGAAGAAGAAGATGTTGGCTGTCTGAGTACACTTCAAAGGTTCGGCTCCTTGAAACTAAAGATGAGCTCGTCCGGGTCAAGTTTAAGCGTCCTCTTTGTGCTGTGTCCTGGCTAACTTCAGTGGTGGTAACATCCTCGCTGGGTCTTATATACACCTCATGGTGACTGGATGGAAACCCCAGGAGGACTGAAGAAAGATGCCACTGTGCAAAGGGAAACAGGGGACAGGATGGAAGAAGAAGAAGGAGCTCCTAATATGAGACTTAACAAGGTCCATTTAGCAGGATCAGGGCATTAGTGATGACTGAGCGCCAGAGTGCGTTATTATGTGGCCCTTAGGGTAGTGCAACACAACTCTCCCAGTTATTAAACAGATAAATCCCTGCAAATGGACTCTGATCCACTGGTCCCCGTTGTCCACTAGTTCACACTGTGTGCAAACAGACAAACATACATTAAACACTTAATTATGAGTCAGTGTGAATCAGATTGGTCCAGAATTTAGTGATCTTAAATGGCAAAGTAATGAACTCAAAGTGCAAATGTCAATCAAAACTGATGAAGGAAAGTGTGACACATTGAGCACAGATTTTTCTCAGAGTTTCCAGAAAATAAACCCATATCACAATCACATTTTGCCTCACTTCTAGGTGTTTAATAAAGTTACTGATGCATTCATCAGTGACGGATGAACTAATGACATCAGATTAATGTTACGGATCTTTGATTTCATTGAAAGGTTCATTTTACAAGCACAGGTAGCCTAAATGTAATTAAATACTTTGTATGTAGATGGATTGTTTTGTGCTATTGCAAAATCTATTATCAGAACCTTGAAAATTGCATTAAAAATGCTTTACACTCTTTCCTAAGGATCATAAATATAAAGCAAACTTCAGTCAATAATAGCATTACAGGTCACCAAAATCATTGTTTACACAGTCAAAGGGAGAATTTTATGAGGTTTTTTTCTTTTCAAATGCTGATCAAGAGGGTTTTGTCAGACAGAAGCTTTTCTTATAATGAAACCCTTCATCTGTTAAATGTCAACTTCCTTCATTTTGTTAATCTAGAATGAAGACGACTTTCGACTTGATTAGTGAGAGTGACGTTTGCTTTATTCATGCCATATGTGTTCACTTTGTCTTTGCCTCAGTTTGTGTGTTTGTGTTTATGTTTGTGAGTAATTATTAGTCACTTCCTCAATACAAGATGCGGCATCAACAGATTTGGCTCATCAAAGTGCCTAATGGGCGACAATCCGCTTAAACACACACACACTCATGCAAACACACACACACACACACACACACACACACACACACACACACACACACACACACACACACACACACACACACACACACACACACACACACACACACTAACCGTCCCTGTTTAACTGCCATGGCAACTGGGATGACATCTAAAGGATTCTGCAGGGAATTAGTTTTCATTACTATAATAAGATCAG
>OMNN01050763.1:0-10451 GCA_900302755.1 Chromis chromis
TTGTGTTTTAAACCCGTGTAATGTTTTTTTTATGCCACTACGATCTTTTTAGTTTGATGTGACAAAACTGTTGGTGTTTTTTTTTTTTTATATATATATATATATATATACATATATATACTTTCAGCAGACATGGTGCAAGATTATTATTCATCTGGAGTCATGTTTCTGACCACCTGATTAATGTAAACCCACTATGAATTCTCCTTTTTGCTCTGTTTTTGGTCTCCACCCATTTCTGAGCTAAATGCTAACTTTTTGTGTTAGCTGTAAAATGCAGGATAGGTAATCTATTGTTGGCTTTGTAGGTTTAAGCTGCAGCTAGCTATTGACTGCTGGACCTTTTCTGAACAATTTTGGTTCTTTTGGTGGAACATCTACTGGTGCCCCTTAAGCAAAAATCAGAAACCTTACAAGAAAACTAGTCCCTACTATGACCTATTCTGCTTTAAACCATACAGATATGAAACAATATGCTACAACTAACACTGTGTAATTGTAAGATTATCACATTTCTGATGATCTGCACAGCTATGTCTTTAACTGCTCTGTGTCCCAGATAGGCTTTTTCAATTTTGTTCTTAGGTACAATTGATTTTATTGATTTATGGATCCCTGACTCCTTTTATGATCCAATATATGATTTAATCCTTTAATCAACCCCCCCTCATAATACAACTTACATTCTACATTTTATGCCTGTGTTAGAGTTAGTGAAGTAGTTATATGTTTTACAGCTTAACAACTCTGCTTTAAAAAATATTGTCTGCACAGTGCTGCCTTTCTTTATTCTACATACATACACACACACATAAATTGCCCTTTGGAGGTGTTATTCACTTGCAAATTATCGCTGAAACAGATGCACAAGAGTGCTTTATTCATATTATTCACTGTTGATCATCGGTTTTATATGTTTTCAAGGCTTTCAAGGCAATCTTATGTAGACAGCTTTGTGTGGACGGTTATAATTGAGTAAAATGGGGTGTTTTTAATAGCAAACATTCACATCTATAGTTGACAAGTATTAACTAAAGGGCCAGAACTGGTAGTTGGGACATCCTTATTGTAGTTTTAGAATGTAGATAATTGATTAAAATTTAGATTTAACTACTAACTGACTGGAGTTAAATCATGGCGTGGATCACATTATGATGTTTGTATGGAGGATAAGTGATTGTTATTTATAAGTGAGTGTGGAACTGCAGTCAGGTGATAATTCTCTGCATGTTTGTCACTACAAGTGTCACCTTTCACACCACATCTGGCCATTTGATTAATTTATTCTTGAAACAATGTTGTTGATTACAGCAGCTTTTAGTTGTGTGAAAGTCATTACACCGTGATACACGCTGACAGTGTGCAAACTTGCAACTTTAATAATGTTGTACAGTACGATTTCAACAGCATTCTTTACAATTCACCCAACACCCTTTTCCCCCAATAAATAGAATTTCATAGAATCTAAGCTAATCTTTATATTTTCCTCAAAGGTTTAACATTTATTGGTGGACAGTGATGCCATCACAAACATTTAATTATTCTTTTTTCAATAGTAAAGTGGGGTTTCAATGTCTTCAAGGGTCATCGATTTACAGTCACTGTCAAGGATCAAATAATGTCATTCAGCCACAAATCACATTGAATTGTAAAAATCTTTGGTAAATTTCACAATTCAATGCTACTAAACTCAAAATTAAAAATCATTTAACAGGCTAGGTTTACAAATTTTCTAGGAATTACTCTTTTCACTTTTCTCAGTTTAAAGGACAGTTACCAAAGACTCGGTTCCAACTGCAATTTAAAGATTCAGTTAATATGCTTTCGGAGAATTCGAGTAAATATGCAGCATAAAAATGTGCACCCCATAACCCAACACAACAAAATCAGCACAGTAATGAAGGCACTTCATTCTGTAAGAGAAGATTAAATCACAGTTGTTTGAACAAAACAAAAAAAGTAACAACAGCCTGCATAGCACTGCTCAACACAAAAAAAGAAGAACAACAAAACGGTCACCCATTCTAGGAAAAACAAACTTTGTTCTGTGTATTTGATTGTTTTTGGTAACTAAAATATTACTTGATAGAATAGTAAAACCTCCTCTCTCTGATAGAAAAATTACTTTATGTATGTCTTGCTCTTAGAAACATTTAATATGTACATACAGTAATATAATCTTTTGTCAGTAAGAGTCCTGTACAAAGAGTCCGAGAATCCAGAGATGGTAACAATCCATACAGTTGTTCTCTCTAGATTTGATTATGATCAGATTATTTGCCTGAAAGCCTCCGACTGGGAGCCGCGCTGGGACGCCCACAGCTGGTCAGAGGACGGATGAGCCGGGCTGCAGGGCCGTGGCAGCGAGGTGAGGCCTTTTATTCAGCAGGACCGAGGCAGGAAGGACCAGCTGCCGTCTGCTACCTGTTCCTCAGACTCTGTAACAGATTGTAAACGTCCTCCTCTGTACTGAGACCCTCAAACAGAGGAATCAGGTCCAGCAGCTCCGTGTCCGTCATGTCATCAAACCAGGACTGCACTGGGACCTGTGGAGGAGGAGGAGACGCCACAGTAAGAAAAAAACGGGGAGACGGAAGAAAACTTTTAAGTGTTGCTTTGTAGGTGTGGAGCTGGTACGAGTTTTGTGTGAATAATTAATGGGGGAAATGGATCAAAGGCATGAAGAGTGGCAGCAGCCCCACCGAGCAACTTCTCCACAGAGGAGAGAAATCTCGTAAAATTGGGAACACTGCCTGCGGCTGAAAAACAACGCTGCAGATTAAAAACTTTGACAATATCTTGTGGATGTAATCATTTACATCATTATTAACCTCATACGTAACTTATTTCTGTTCCACCCGCGCATTTTCACCCTGTTTTTGATCAGTATAAAATGTCATCGCAGCCTCCATTTACAAGGCAGCTTCTTCTTCAGACTTCTTGACATCTTCAATGTTCAGGGATAACATGAAAAGGATTTGAACATTTGAGATTTTCTGCAACTTTAAGACCAACAAAAACAGCAACATTCCCGGGCAAACACTGACAGATGACAGAAGCAACTCAGAATTTGCCAATTTTGGTGAATCCCTAACAGGAGATACTTCCTTCAGTTGTCTAAACAGAACTTCTAGTTTCTTCCACCTATCTGGTACCATCATATGATGTGCAAAAACAACCCAGGAAATAGAGGTTTTACGTCAAAACCACTATAAAGCAATGACTTACTGCGTTCTCCGGGTGGAAGATGTAGGAGGCAGGTGAGTTGTCTATGATGATGACTTTACTGAGCTCTCGGCCCAGCCGGCTGAGGTCTTTGACGTAGTTTCCTCTGTGGAAAACACAGGATTCCCTGAAGAGCCGGGCTCGAAACACCCCCCACTGGTCCAGCAGGTCCGCCACAGGGTCAGCATACTAAACAGACCGAAATCCATCAGGTCGATGCAGCAAATCATTATAGTGATTGTCAAAGCAGTGCTGTGAGCTGAGAGCCTACCTTGGCTAAGCTCGCTGTAAAGAGGACACATTCAAACAATTCCCCCATCTTCTGGAGGAACTCGTCCACATGGGGCCTCTTCAGCACGTACACCTGAAACCAAGAGACACTTTAAAAAACACGTCTTTGAAATTCTGTTGCTAGGTTTCCTTTAATACATTTTTGGAACACAATGTGCTTGTAGCAGCGGATATCAAACAATGCAAAGTACCAGAAGCTATAGCAACCAAATGTCTGTGCAAGTTTGTATTTAAGGAAATGTGTTGCCCGATTGCTTGTGATTACGACAACATTCAACACTTGATAACTCTGTCTTCTTTTATTAACCCGTTAAACCCCAAAACCCACCAGCAGGTTTGAAAGGCATGTTATGTTTAAAAAAAATCACCAAAATTAAACCATTTATCACAGGCAGAAACTGTAAAAACAGAAAGAATCATGAGATTTTCAACTTTGAGGCAGCTCTTGAACTACTCATCTGTGACATGCTGTTCTGTCTGAAGACGTGGCCTAATCTATTCTACATGTCTCATTTAGAAACATGCAAAAGATAAACCATTTGAACTAACCATATACTGTAAAAAACAAAAAATTCTGCACTCCTCGGCGCAGTTGTGAAGCCATTAGTGACTCAGCTGCAACCAATAGCCAAGTGACAAAAATTCAGGGGCTTTTCGGCTGAACTGTAAGCTGTGTTTCTACAGAGCAGATGGAGACAATTGTGGTAAATATGAGAAAATAAAGTAGGAGAATTTTATAGTTTGTAGAATCACTGTTTGTTTTTGTTTTTTACAGTATTTGTAACACAAGTGGGACCTTGGACAAAATAATATACAGGTTGATTCCAGGTTTTTCGATTTCTGCAAAATAAATAATAAGAAAAATTAAACTTTTAAAAATGTATTTACTTATTTTATAAAGACAGAAGACATTTCTGAGTTCTGTCTACTTCTAGTCAAGGTTGTGCTGTTTCCATAGGACTTTATATTTCTGTGAAAAATGAGCCAAAAATGAAAAAACAAATCCTCAGAAACTGCTTGAGGCTCACAAGGTTAATTAAAATGACATGTTTTACATTGAGTTTGCTGACATACAATATCAAAAAAACACTGTTATGAGTGCCAAAATCCAGGTATCGGATTTAATGTGGAAAAAAAAACGATGAACAATACACAGATTTATACAACATCAGACAATACTTTGCGATTTTAGTTGTCATTTCTGCTTGTCTTCTTCCTCTCAGTAGGGGTGGGTTAGTTGCTGCCCCCAAGTGCAAGTAATCAAGCATAGGCCAAAGCAGATGCAGAAAGCCTATCCTGGATTACTTGAACCAGGTTGCGGCCACAATATGGCTTCTTCTGCTGCTTCAAACAGGACGAAGACATTCAATAAAATTGAACAAAAGCACGCCATCTCCTCCCGTCAGTGAAGAATCCCCTCTGCAGCATCTTCAACGTGCTTTGTGGCATTTGGGGACACGTCACGGCTCGTCTTTACAGTGAGCAAGGACTCAAAGACACAAAGGATGAAACAAGAAGCACTAAATTGTTTGAGTGTGTTTCATTTATTATCCCACAGGCTGCCGTGGGATAATAAGGAATAATAAATACAGAAGGAGAGGAGCCCTTATAAATTAATACACATTATTTCATTCTAAGCCCACTTCTGGAAGCCCTCCATGTCAGTATTACCTGATGAACAGTGCCATCAATCTCCACTGGAACGATGAAGTCTGCATTGCTGATGGGCTGCAGGGACACAAGAAACAAGGAAAAGATTCAAAACTTGTGTAATTTCTTTTGCTCAAATCTGACACAGAAACAGCCCAGCCACATGCCCGAATTCTGTTTTCAAACGGAGAGGAAGATAAAATACTCCTGCAAGGTGCCCCAGGCAAACGATGAAGGCTTCAAGCGTAATGTGGTTCCCTGTGCTCCGGCGCTCGGTATCTCAGCGTTAAATAAAAACCAGAAGCAAGACTCCGGGGAGAAACCTGGGAGCCGAGGCGAAATGACAGACGTGAGCGCGGACAAGGAGTAGTGCTGCCATTTTCTCTGCGTGACTTGTGTCATTTTTTTTTAAAGCAGGAAAAAAAGGGGAGAGGAGAGGTGCAGGAGGTAGAGGAAGATAGATGCCAGAGGGGTGTGGGTGGAAGACAAGCAGAGGGCGTAAAGACGAGGATGAAAGGATTAGGTAGGAGGCACGGCGGTGTCACTTCGGAGAGGGAGAGAAAGAAAAATAGGTGACAGAGAGAAAAAAAATGTTGCTGTGCCGTTTTCAGAAACACAAAGAAAAGCTCTTCTGTAGGAGCTTAGCTGTCACCCATATGGATAGTTTGCAGAAGAGAAAAAGCAAAAGAAGGGAGGATTATTTAGTAGTATCACTTTATAAGTTGAATTGACTCTAATTCATCGGTTTAAATTTCAAGACTGCAAGCAAATATGCAAAAACATAGGTAATGTTTAGAAAAGATGACTTTGCTTCACAAAATAAGCTTTTATTCCCCACATTCTTAGATGTTAGCAGCTACAAAAACAGTAAAGTTGAAAGAAATGGTTTGAAGTTTGAGGTTTAAAGGCACTAAAATATGTACAGCGTTACAGTATAAGTAGTGAATTTTTATTTATTTATTATAATTACCCCCCGTCTTTCCGCACGACAAAACTGGCAGATAATATCAGATGATGTCCTCTGTGTTTGAAGAGAGAACATCTAAGCTAGGCTAATTAGCGGACTTGTTTATGCGGTGTTGCTTTTATACTGGCATAATATATAATTAGCTTCTGCCTTAATGATGTAGTACAACAAATTCCGCTACAAGGATGTTGGAGCACCAGAATTCATTTATCAACTCCAGCAAAAAGGTCATTAGCTTTAGCTATGGCTAATGTATTCTTGCTAGCTGCTAGCTTTATAGTTTGTTTTTTTGCTTTTGTTGTGTGTGTCCTGCTAATTGTACATGCTGTTTCTTTTAATTACAAATTTCTATAACATTATAGTTATCATTCAGTGATTCATATGTCAAAAAATGCTACAGTTTATTTTCAGTGCACCTTTATAAATACCATACCATATAAATATTTAATAAATGGCCTATAACACATTATAATGATGCAGAAAGCAGGTAATAAAGTCTTATAATGGTCTTTACATGTATGTACAACTACACTATAGTCTGTACAAACCATTTATTTAGGTTGTTATTTATTCATAAGCAATTTATAAATGCTAAATAGGGTGGTAATTCTTGCCTGTTGTTTCTTTTAGCGCAGATTTGTCCTCAGGTGTTAAAATGACACTCTCCTATTTCCTTAAAACCACTTTAACATTTTAATGAACACTGAAGCAACTGCCTTTAAATACAACCCAGTGTTTGTACTGTATGTAAATGCCTTCAAGCATAAAACTCCAGTTAGAAGGCACAGTTCAATGGCATCCAGCAGAGGGGGTGTTTGCAGTAGGAATGCTAAGCGCAGCACTTTGACCTTCCACATGTCACTTGCATAATGTGTCTAATAAGCTATATATAAGTCTAATATGACCATTATCACCCACTTGAGATATTCGGTTTCTTTATGTGATGCAAGAGTGAGTCAATTCGCAATCAAAGCCCAGCGATCCCTCCCAAGATAGACGGGGGCTCCTCTATACATCAGTTTTGCAATATTCAGCCATGGTTAATGTTTACACCAGAGAACAGAAAGACCGAAGCTGTCTAAAAATAATGAGCCGAACCAGTGGCTTGCAGGAAGGAGAACAAACAGGCTGCATAACTCCTACCATCGCGGGGAGAAAGAGTGGAAAGAGAAGAGAGAGTCACACAGATGGATGAGGAGACTGTCTGCTCTCCTGCCTATTGCTCTTCTGCTGAATCACTCCATCATTTGAAGACCGAGCATACAGCAGCTGCTCATCGTCCTGCTCCGTAATGGGCCGGAGACGACGAGAGATATGGAAATGGGGAAGGACAAGAGGGGGATGTATGTGTGGAGTAAATGATGAGAAGGGAGAGCGTTATGTATTATGGATTTCTGCGGAACCACAGAAGGGCCGACAGAGTTGATGGAGAGAACTTGTTCTGGGTTGTTTCACTTGCTGATCTCACTCTGGCTCTGGTCTGGTGTTGACTTTACCTCTATGCTTCTATTTAATCATTTAGCATTATTGTCCAAACCTGCCTCAGCTCATCTTGTAAAGTGCCTCTTAAAATATTTTTTTACAACTAGCTTTTTAGTAAGTTTTAGGCTTGATCCCTCATTTTGTTTTATACACCGCACATGGTACAATTTTTTGCAATACTGTATATGGACACAAATATGTACAGAAAAAGATGTTACTCTGGCATTCTTAGGTAAAGTAAGTATTAGTACTAAATTAATTGCTTACATCAGAATGTACTAAAATATCCATCATCATTTTGTTTTGTCCAACTATTTCTCCACAGTCTACAGATATTCCATACATAAGACTGTTTACTCTAATATAAAGTAAAATACTTACACCTTAAATACTGGAAGTAGTGATTTTCGCAATAAAAAGTATTTAAATCTATTATCAAAGTCATTTGTTTTCTGTCAGTTAATTGACTTATTTAGTCTGTTAAAATGGTTCTAATCTCACAGGGTTAAGGAGGCCTAACTTCTATGTCAATGCAATTTGTCCAATTTGTGTTCCCTGTTTTGGCTCTTTGCTCCCTAGTTTCAGTAAAACTTAATGCTATGGCATGAAAATTTCAAGCTGACGATGTCAATCCTGTCAGTTCTTTAAATCACTAGTTTTCTGTTTGGTGCTTAAGAAGTGGATGATTGGCCCACACAGATCCCTGACATCAACCCAATCGAACTCAAACACCAAGAGCAAAACATGTCTTATCACCCACATAGGTGCCTGACCTCCTTAATCCTCTAGTGCCTAAATGGGAACACATTTCTGCAGCCGGGACTCAAAATATCATGTACAGTCATTATCGCCTATCATTTTGCAATCAGATGTTCAGAAATCACACATAAATATAGGATGTCCACTTGTTTTGATGTTTTTTTTTGAGAGGTGCTACATAAATAGACATTACTCATATGATTATACAGTATACCGTCTATCCTTTCAGCTACTTGCACACATCTAACACATACTGGATCTAATCCCAGCCAGGCCCAGGAATTATCTCCTCATCCATAACATGCAGGATAAAGCGTAGAGTATGTGACGGGTTATGTAACGTTTCTTTTTTAGTCTATGTCCATCTGTGCGTTGTCTGTGTCCCTTGTTGGTTGGAGTTGTTTTTCTGCACTAATTGTCCAGTTTGAGTGTTAATATGTACGTTTTAGACATTAAGTGCTTAATATTTTGAATCAGAATTAAGTCCAAACAGGAAATCTACAGGAAATCCTGCAGGGTTCTGAACGGAACTGAAAATGCTGCGCTGTGTGTCGCTTTCTGTCTCCTTCTCTTCCTCTACCAACTGATTTTCATTTATTGCATTGCCTGAATCCATTTCATACTGCATACTCATCTCTGAACTAAATGAATTTTGATAGACTGAGTATCCACTGTGTGTGAGTTTCATCAAAAGAGGGGAAAAAAATGAGCTCCTGTATGGGGTTTCTGACTTGGTTTGGCAGGGAGGAAAATATAAACCCTTCAGACTTATTAGAACACATCCAGGATTTCTGCGAAATTCATCCCGCAGTCATTCAAGGCAACAGTACACTGTAGCGGACACACCCTTGTGTGTGGGTGAGTGTGTGTGGCCCTGCACTGCTGCCATGTGATCCTAATGGGTGGGTCCAGTACTGTGTGCATGTCTACATTTTTCTCTCCCTTCAACTTTCCACAGAAAATGAGGAATTAGCTCTTTGTCATATGAAAATGCACAAAAAAATGTTTCTCTCTGCAGTTATTCTAATTAGAAGTAGTTCCCCCTTTGCTGCCGAATAAAACTAGAACACAAGAGGTTCTTCAGCTTTACCTTGAGCTATTTCGTTGCACAACTCTCTGGCTTTCTCATCTCGGCTGCACTCATGCAGAGGACAAAAGCACTCAGGCACAGATCAGCTGGGGCCGAGGTGGAGCTGTGCTGAAGTGGGTCACTAGGTGTGCCAGGTGTGTCAGTGGAGGGAGGTTTTGATGGACAGATACAAGAGTCAGGGTAGTGTAGAGCTGCCCAGTGTACTGGCCTTTCTCTTTGAGTGTCTGCAGCAGAGCAGAAACTCTATAAAACCATTTCTAACATATCTGAGAGCTGGAAATATCTCTACATTTGCTATGATATACACCAATCAGCTACAACATTATGACCACTGACAGGTGAAGTGAATAACATTGATCATATTGGTACTATGTGGTGTTCTGCTGGAAAACCTTGGATTTTGCCATCCGTGTTGATGAGACTTAGACACCCAAATAAACATTGTCCCAGAACAAGCACACTCCCTCATGCAAATGGAAATCCCAAATGTCACTGGCCTACCCCCGCAGGAAAATGCACCCCACCACATGGCAAAACATCAAACAATCAGGAACATCTTGAGGAACATGACAATGGCCCAAGATGTTGATTTGACCTTCCAAACTTCCTAGACCCCATTCTGATCAAGCATCAACAGGATGCAGTGGAACAAGTTGGATTGACAGAGGCCCCACTGCACAAGCCAGAGTACCCAAAGGATCCACTGCCAACATCCTGGTGCCCCATAGGACACCCTGAGAGGTCCTCTTGTCTGTGCCCAATGGTTCAGAGCATTTTTGACCACATAAGGGGGACCAACACAATATTAGGCAGGTGGTCATAATGTTATGCCTGATCGGTGTATGTCAACCTAACTGAGCACTTGAGATTTTACACTGACTTGTTCGATAACACCCTCCACCACCATCATCAGTTTACCACTTTAGGCTACATCTTTTGGAAGAATGGTGTTAAATCCCTCCAGTAGAGATCAAGAAACTTGGAGAA
>OMNN01050768.1:9874-28758 GCA_900302755.1 Chromis chromis
CCTTGCAAAATAAAACTTCATATATAATATATCTTGATATCTATACATCTATACTGTATATATCTATATATACCCACATATCTATATATCTATATATATAATCCTGACAGTTTTAGATCCATGGTGGAATGCAGGACTTTCCAAACTCCACTGTATACAAATGTATTCATTATATTTGAATTTCATCTTTTATTTATTACTAATATAAAAGTGCTGACATTTGTGTAACCTTTATTTTTTTCTGAGATAACAAACAAGTGCAAACAAAATAGAAAACTTTTACATAGCACTAGTTAAGGGGTGAAATAAAATGTTATTTATCGTGCAGACAGCTTGCACAGTAATTCAAACCTTCTAACCAGTTGCATGTCGGGCGATGCATGAAGATAATTGCATATCTTCGAGGCAGCACACTCTAATACAGATTTCCTAAATCCAGGCCTACATTTGGAACCTGGAGGAGAAGCTTGTCCCGTGAGTCTCAGAGTTTCTGCAAAGTACATATTTAATATAATCTGGTGAAATGTATTTCAGACATGGGTGGCGTCCATTTCATCATGACACTTTAAAGACTGTATTCATCACAAATCCTACATCTCAGAATGATGTATGAGTCTAAGGACATCATGTTTGTGTAAGACTTGCAGCAATGAAATAAGAAAGAATTGGATTTATCCTAACCTACCAAGACACCAGATATTATTTTATTTATTTGTTTATCAAGTTGCATATGGATCTAATGAAAAAAAATGAAAAAAGCAGAGGACTTTTATCATATGTCTAGTATAGCTACTAATAGACAAAACAATGCCTTAGACAGGGGCAGGTCTTTTTCTCCTGGACTGGGTCTTTTTTTTTGCTTTCAAAACATCACATATGAGCTCATACAGTCACTGAATCTATTGTGTAAAACCTAATTAGATCAATATACATTCCCATTATATTTTGAATCGTTACCTGGTGCCTGAATTTGGTGTTTTCATTTATATAAATAGAGACTTTTTCACCATAAATTGTTGCAGAAAAGGTGCAAGTTAGTGGATTCACCAAATTGCACACAATGAAGTGTTTGAAACTCACATTTTCCTGTGGGAGGATCCACAGAAACCCAGCCTAATGTATCCCCCCAATACTCAAATAAAAGTGAGTAGGAGCCAGCTCCTACCAGAAATGTGACCACGCTGCTGGGAAATGTCAGATTGATCACTCATTGCAAACTCAGGCTGTGCAGGCAAATGTTGTTGAAACCGGCATTTAGTAAGGATGAATTTTGTGGAAATATGCATACAATTTTTCACAAATCAAGAGTAATTCTATCTAAAATGATGGTGCAGTGCTAAAAATATGAAGCTGTTTGGTTTTGACTATTTGTGCAAACACCACAGCTGGATCATGCTGATGTGGATGTTGCTGTCAAACTGTGGAACAGGATTAACTGTCTGTTAAGGGGCTTGTTCCTCTCAATGGGGACCCACCTTGTATCACACTGGGGGCCGCTGGTCCACTGATGGGTCCTGGACAAGACAAATTGGGGGCTGCTGGGAGGGAGGGAGGCCTGTTTTTGTCCCGGCCTGTGTGTCGGGATGGGCGGAGGAGCCTGGAGGAGGCGGGGCCTTTGTTTGTTCGTGTCTCGGCTGGCATGAACAAAGGGTCCTGTAGTAGTGGAACATAGGTAGCACCGTCCTCCTCACAAATGACATTTAAAACGCGTAGCTGGGAATTGCAAATTGAGCGGAACCGGGGGAACTAGCGGGCGTGTTTCACTTTCCGTAGCTTGCTGCCTTGTTTCGGATCGCAGGAGTGAAATATCGGCGGTCGGCGCTGGAGCTCTCCCCATCCTGCCGCTCCGGCTAGCAGCGAGGCTAGCTGGCTAGAAGCACCGAGCCGAGGTGTTGAGCGACACCGCGTTTCGGTGGACGTTTCTCTGCAGGTAACTCAGACTTACACACCTCAGCCACGCCGCTGGTTCACAGTAAACCGCTGAAACTTGTTGTAAACAAGCCGTGTGAATTAGAAGTGAGCGGCGGTCATGTTGGTAATTTAGCAACTAGGTTAATAGCTTAGCAATGGCATCCGTCTTGTGCAAATGAATGCGGCCCTGCGGCTCAGTTTACGCCTGGTCCCTGCTGTTAAAGTGAATGGTAGCTCATTTTTAAATGCACACTGAACACGCTCACACACGGAGGAATAGGGGGACACCAGTGAGCAGTGCAAGTATGTTGGGAGTCTTTGCACATAGCTTTGGATGTTTTATTGGCTGTGGGCCATCCTCTGGATGCAGCTCTATTGTTTGCAATGAACAGTTGGGGCGGACTAAACGGCACCAAAGTCTCGTTATGTAAAGTTAACCTTTGTTGGAGTGCTTATGCATCATCCGATCTTAATCAGGTTCCTCTGTTGAAGGATGCTTAAAGGCTGGAGTCATTCATCTCTATTTGTCATGTGGACCTTAACTGAGGCTGCTTCACTGATCCCGTCTTTAATTACGATGTTATGTTTGGGTTGAGCACTTGTAATTGGATACATGCTTCTGTCAGGCTTAGTCCTGTAATCTACATTTGTACATTGGTTTAATGTTGGCAACTGGGCCTGTTTAAAGGGTACGTGTTGGTGTTTATTACATGCCAGTATAATCTATGTGTCAGCATTTTTTGCAGAGAGCAGTTTTGCTTCATAAAATGTAGGAATTATATATCAGGAAAAAAATAGATACTCTCCATTTAATTGACAGCAAACATTGTTATTATGAAACGTTTTACAGCGGAGGAATCATCCGTTGGAGTGGAAATTGTATTTTGCACAACGCTGGTGGATCAGCATCAGATTAAACAAAGACTTATCATATGGGGCTGAATGCGGTGTGGGGCTAATGGCTTGTGTTGGGAGGTGGGTGGGTGTTTAGGTCAGAGGTAATGCATAGAGAAGCATTGTTTCATTTGGTTCACCCCCATAGTAATGGGGAGGAGAAGGTGACCTGCCATGACTCTCTTGGGTATACAGAACCAAGGAAGAAAGAGTGGAAGTGAATGAAGGAGGAGTTGCAGTTCTTGTAAAAATGGTTGCAATAGAGAACAGCTCATGCCTTTCTTTCTCTATTTGTATTTGTCTTGACTTTAATCATCACTGTTTGTGCAGTCGTCTGCCTGCGGGGCTCCCATTAGTTCACCAAAAGTGATGTGAATATATTAATATTACACCCCTGTTAGGTTTGGGCCTGCATTAGAGTGGTCCATGCTGGGAGTCCATGTCTCTCCCCCTGCTGGTTTTAATTAGGTACAGTCACCCTTTCATATGCTGAGCTTACAGTGACCGACTGTTGGGTATAAATCGAGTCACATTAACATTATGCTGCTTTCGGGTGTCTGTTTGGGCATGCCATTTAAAAACATAGCTTGCATAAACATTGTTAAATGAACAAGTGTGGGAACAAACAAGAATTTCTTTTACTTCAAATGTTGCTGATACCTGTTTACTGGATTAGGAATGTATCAGCACCACATGCATCCAGTTCCTCTTGTTAACTTCACATTTTTCTGTGTTAAAAACTAGGGGTAGCAGGAGTGTAGTGGTGATGGGCCAGTCTGGGTCAAATCTCCAGTGGCTGTTTTTCCTCTAACATCCCCGTCTACCACCATCTGCTTCTGAATACAATATCTTTGGTCAGACCTAATTACATGATGCTGCTGTTTGTGTTGTGTCAGATTGGATGTTTTCCCAGCGCCCCGAGTTCTTTAAGCATGAATGCATTACCCGGGCAGAGAAGGGTTAACAACAGCCAGGATATGGAGTGGGGGGATGGGTAGAAGAGGCAACTAGAGGGGGAGACAAACACACACAGTGCTGAGCATGGTTTGGATCACATGGGGCTGTATGCAGAGAAGAGGGTTCCCTGTAATAATACAAGTGGTGCAAAAACACAAAGAACATGCCAGACCATTTTTTCCCCTTGCATCCCTCCATTTGCCTGATTGTTTTCTCAGATTTCTGCAGGCTCATAAACATTGCTGTATTTTTTTTCTCATGATTTGTTTTCTTGTCCATTTAGCAGATTGAAGACGCATTAGATAATGAAAGCAGCAGGAAATTGTTTTGGCAGCGTGCTTTTATTTCAGCAAATCTCAACAAAATCATCCAACACTAGATTGCTTAGATGATGCTGTGATTTGAACGAGCTAAATCCAAAGTAATCTAAATCTCCTTTAATTCTCTGCTCTTTTTTTCCCTCCTCCTCTGCCCTGGGTTTTTGTGCAGGCTGTTCGTCAAAGTCATTCAAGCTGTACTCTCCTAAGGAGCCCCCCAACGGCGGCAGCTTTCCCCCCTTCCACCCAGGCGCTATGCTGGACAGAGATGTGGGGTAGGTCTGGGTTTTTCTGTCACATGATGTTCTGTCAAATGAAAATATGTCTAAAAGTAGGGCACCTTTTGCATGAAATCAATCAATAAAGCATGTCATTTACTACTTTTAATGATGTGTCTATTTTAGATTTTGGCAAGCTAAAAGTGTTGATCGTATAATTAGATGTTTCAACCTCAATATGTCTACTGAAGAATACATGCATATTTTTAGATGCTGACTGTGTTTTTTTTTAAATAAAATAATCTCTATTGCTGTTTCATAATCTGTATTTTGTATTTTTCATAACACATTCTTTAGATTGAACTGTTTGAACACTCGTCTTTGATAGTGATATTGGAATAAAAACAAATGCAGAAGCAAATTGGACTTAAACGTACGGCCTTTAAAGGCTGCATTCAGTCTAACTAATAGTCTGAAATGGTTCACGGTAACATCTACTGTCGCCCTACTTGTTAAAAGTACACCTCTTTGTTGCAAGCATTGAATATTTAAAGCTTTTTTCCTGTTCTTTTGTGTCGTGCATTATCTGAAACTCTGTTAGTCATGTAAGAGTAACAGGGCCTTGAAATCAATAATTGCCTCTGTAATTATTTCCCTGGCAGGCCTACACCCATGTACCCCCCCTCATACATGGAGCCTGGAATGGGGTGAGTACACTGACACTTGAATAATTCACACATAATTGTGGTTTGTTCTAGGTCACAAATCATTTATGAAGTGTTCTTAGTGTTTTATGTCCATTTGTGTGAAAAAACCTAGGCATAAAATTTGCATTTAGTTAACTTTAGTTTTAGGCTGCTTTTGGCTTATAGCATTTGTTTGCACTGTGGGAGTAGAAATCCACTGAAGCAGCTCCAAGCGCAGAGTGATGAATTGCCCCTGTTTTCTGTTTCAGGAGACCCACACCGTACGGGAACCAGACAGATTATCGGATATATGAGCTGAACAAAAGATTACAGAACTGGACAGAGGTGAGAGTCACTTCTTCATTCACACAGAGTGTAATAAGAACTCAACACCAAACTGTTGCTGTATCAAAACGCATAATCAGCGTTTCATATTCAAGTTGGTTGTGATTATCGTCTATATTGCTTCATTCTGCAGCTCTTAACAACTGTTTCCGTGTTTTCAGATTTCCCTCCCAGCAGCTGTTTATGTGTAGCTAATGGTGCTAGGGATTTTGTGGGAAATTAAGCCAGAGAACTCACTGACTTAATTTACATTCAAGCTCTAATAGGATTATCTGATCAACCTGGCTAAAACATAATTGGAGTGCCAACTGTTTGCATGCAGAAACGTGCAAACGAGTAGCCACTGTGAGCCATGCAAGCACATACATGCACACTAACCTTTGTACATCGGAGGCAGTTCAATTTGGCATCCAGCAATGTCTAAATCACAGTATGCCTTATTTAGAAAATTCTTCCTCTCAGCTTTGGGTTAAATTGCTCTTCTTTGCACTGGTAACCAAACACTTTAAGTAAATGTTTAGAACCACTGAGTGACAATTGTGAAGCTTGCACATCTGTTCTCATGTAATCAGAGTACTTCCACTGGTTTACACACGCTAATGTTGTATTGACCAGACTGTAGAGAAGAAGAGTAGAAAGGTTATAGAAGTGGTAGATTTGAGGAAATAATAATCACCACTTCTTCCTTTTAAGCAGTTTATCTATATTCATGGTGTTTGTTTTTTGCATATGATCTCATGTTGCTTCCTCACCTCTGTCTAGTGAACAGCACATATTATTCACAATGAATGTGAATTATTTTTAACAAACTTACTGGTTGCAGATATTAGGAAATGGAAATGAAAACTGAGAAGAATGGTTCTTGCTCTTCTTTTAGGACTGTGACAATCTCTGGTGGGATGCCTTCACCACAGAGTTTTTTGAAGATGACGCCATGCTCACCATCACTTTCTGTCTGGAAGATGGTCCCAAACGATATAGTAAGATAGAGTTTGTTGCTGTTAATGTATATTTTCAGTTTTTAATTGCAAATATTAGGTCAGTTTGTTTCACTGATGTAATGCAGAGTGTATAATGTATATATCATATTCAAATTTCAGACTTCCATCTTTATATACTACACCCACTTTCCTTGTGTGGGTGATTGAAGTTTAATTTATTTGTCATTTTGCCTGCAGCCATCGGCAGGACGTTGATTCCTCGATACTTTAGAAGTATTTTTGAGGGGGGTGCCACTGAGCTCTTCTATGTTTTGAAGCATCCGAAGGAGTCCTTCCACAGTAACTTCGTGTCTCTTGACTGTGACCAGTGCACCATGGTGACCCAGAATGGCAAACCTATGTTCACACAGGTACAGTTACATGAATTAATGTCACAGTGGATGAGAAATGTACATCTTCCCATCACTTTCTATTAACCTGGTGATGTCTAACTCGTGATCTCTCTCCTGTGGATTAGGTATGTGTTGAGGGCCGTTTGTATCTAGAGTTCATGTTTGACGACATGATGAGGATCAAGACGTGGCATTTCAGCATCAGGCAACACAGAGAAGTCCTACCAAGAAGCATTTTGGCTATGCATGTGAGTTCCAGAGTAAACAAACCACACACTCGCACATTTGCAAACAGTACATACACTTACTCATCACACCTTTCTAACCCCATCATCCAGGATCCCCAGATGCTCGATCAGCTGGCTAAAAATATCACCAGATGTGGGCTGTCTAATTCCACGCTCAACTACCTCCGTGTAAGCAAATTTTACTCATGACAACTGATAGGAGTTATCCTTTTTATTTTTGTTCTTTATCAGTTACTGGATTAACCTCAACTGCACATAAAACAACTTGTAATTATTCTTCATGCCACTTTGGTTCTTCTCTTTATCTTCTCTTAAGCTATGTGTGATATTGGAGCCCATGCAGGAGTTGATGTCCAGGCATAAGACCTATAGCTTGAGCCCCAGAGACTGCCTGAAGACCTGCCTCTTCCAGAAGTGGCAACGAATGGTAGCACCTCCAGGTAAGACCTTTAAAATTGCTAGTGGCATCCACAGCAGAGTTGCCCTTTAGTTCTTTAAGCTGTTGTGTTCCCACAAACGAATACAGCTTCAGTTGCATTACAGTTTCTTATCTGCAGATGACCTAGAAACTGCAGATTTATAGAGATTTAAATACTTGATTATGAAACACATCTTCCCCCCTTTCTCTGTTTGTAGCTGAGCCAGCTAGACAAGCTCCAAACAAGCGGCGGAAAAGGAAGGTGTCCGGTGGAAGCACCGTGAGCTCCGGCGGAGGCAGCAATAACAACAGTAACAGCAAAAAGAAGAGTCCAGCCAACAGCTTTTCACTCTCCAGCCAGGTACCTGTAAGCATTACATCTACTTGACCTCTTTCTGCACCTCCCAGCAAGGCACTGGAGAATAAGACAGAGGGTGGAAGGGTTAGAAATAAAAGCAAGGAGGTTAGAAAGTTATTTGTGGGTGTAGAGGGTGGGAGCTGGGGTGGTTAGTCTGTTTAGGAGTAGACGTAACAGCAGGTCAGGGTAGAGTTAGCTTATGGAGGCTTCTGGAGGTGGGGTTGGATTTAGGTGGGGAGGATAGGGGCTGATTTCTGTAATTCAATAGAGGATGAGTAGATTTAGTTAGTAGACTCCTTCATGTGAACCAGTGATGGGCAGTCCCTGGTCCTCTAGGGCCACAGGTTAATGGGTTATATAGAGGAGGTACAAGTGACCTCCGTCTCTGAGTAGTGCTTAATATATTTTGGGGCCATGGGGGAGGGTTACCTTGCTCTGATTTCCAGTGGGACAGATAGGTTTTCTCTCTAAATCCGCTGTATTAACTTGGTCTTAGAGTTACCACTGAGTCTATCAGAGCACATGATTCACACAGCACTGCTGTCTTTGCTTACTTGGTTGCTTGATTGAGCGAACGAGACCCGAGTTGGAATGAAAACCCCTGTGATGCAGCACTCAAGGATCAGGGATGCCCACTGCTGGCCAGTAGGAAGGGCCCCTTCACCCTGGTTCTTGGAACAGGGGCAGGGAGTCAGGGCCACATGGACTGCTGAACTGTCGGGGTAGACGCCCTGATAGCACATAGTCTTGTTGTGATTGAGTTCAAAAGAAGGAACACAAATACCTCAGGATTATAGTACTTGAGGTCTCTTGGCCCCCAAAACTCAGCTTGTATCAATTATAATGAATTTCATTAGTTGAGATTAATTTGTAACACAAGTATTGGACCCAGTTAGATTGCACCTTGATGATAGACCAAAAAAACCATCAACAACAGAGTTACAACCCGTCCGTGCAGCCAGTCATTCCGCGCACCCCCCTGTATTATGGGGATAATATGTACCGGCCCTTGCTGTCCCCTTTAGGATGTGATGATGGTGGGAGAGCCCACTCTGATGGGAGGGGAGTTTGGTGACGAGGACGAGCGTCTGATCACGCGGCTGGAGAACACGCAGTACGATGGGGCGAATGGCCTGGAGGATGAGGACAGTTTCCACAGCTCGCCTGCACTGGGGGCACACTCGCCCTGGAACAACAAAGCTCCCTCCAGTCAGGAGAGCAAGAATGACAACTCCCAGTCGTCCCAATAGAGTGCCGAGGTCCCAGCCAGCCCCCTTTTTTCAGTGCTTAAAACCTACTGGGATCCACCTGAGCCAACACACTAGCAAGAGGAGTCAGGGAGGGTGGCCTCGAGCACTTGTGTTCAGTTAATTTTTGTTTGTTTTGTTATGTTCTGATGAAGGCAGAGCGGTTAGGGAAAGTGATAACAGCTGATGGACTGATAGATTATTGGTGTCACATGAAGGGAAGCTAGGAAGAATCCCACTCTCGCTCCGTCACATTGTTGCACATGATCAGTGGTGCTCAGCCTTGGCCCTTGTCTGCTCGGCTCCAGTCAGTCCTCTTAGAGGTGTGGTGGTGAGACTTGCGGGGTGGCGGTGTGTGTGTGTGTGTTTACCCCCATCATCGCTCACCGTGGTGTTTGAGCCAAAGTTGGCGCTTCCTGTTGTCCGAGTGCTCGCCATGGCGATCATGTCAGTGGGTTCTTGTTCCAACCTCGGGTCTCTCAGGCGTGCGTTTACCTTGACGACGCACCTCGTTGTTTCTGTTGTGCTCATGTCACAGGGAAGAAATGCTTAGCTTTTCTTTAACATATTTTTTTGCAGGCTGCAGAAAACTGTGTTGCACTCTTAGTATCAAAATTCAACGTTCGGTTTTTAAAAACTCAATTATTTGTTTTTGTAGGACCTGGTTGGAACAAAAACCTGTACAGTGCCGGAGCTTGAGGACCGGAGTTGAGAACCACTACGCTAAATGTTAAACACACACACACAAACACTGACACACACACCCAGACCAGTGCACACACTAACACACACTGTCACCCACACCTTCAGCATAAAGCATTGAGGTACTGGAGAGAGGTGGTACGCAGCATGTCTGGACCAGAGCACCAGACGCTACAGAAGTGTGTTTTTATTTTCTATGTTTTAGACTTGTTTTGATTTTTTTTTATTTTTGTAAACAATTTCTAAAAATAAACAGACAAGCAAGCAAACAAAAACACCCCAGAATATTCTTTGCACTGTTTTCCACTATTAACGGCAATCTATTTTTCTTATGAATTGACGGTGTATTTTTTTCTTTTCTATTATTGCTAATGTAAGAACTGTAAAACATCTGAAACCTGCAGTATATTAATGTATAAGTATTGCTGTTAAATCATTCTTATTGTGATGGTAATAACTTTCATGTAAGTCTATGCTTGATATAAAGTCATCCATCCGTGTCAGACATCACATCACACTGTCATCAGGCCCATTGGCTTCAGTGCTAAAACAGTTTGGGGAGCTTAGTGCTAGTGTTTTAATACTGTACTACATCCTGTTTGATGTGAGTCCAAAGCGGCACACTGGAAACCAGTTTCCCCACTAAATTTCCATCAAGCACCTGGTTCGGATCTGTCGTCTTATCATTGCAGAAATGTTTGCTTTGTCTCGAAATCTCTTATCTTGGGGTCCTCTCTTCAGAGATTATAATAACAGAAAACTTCTCAAATTTGCTACTCAAAAAATATTTTAAAAACACGTTTTGACAGGATTGTAAAATAAGAAAAAAAGACTTTTGTATTAACTTAAGTTTCCCAGAAATGTTTTTAATTACAATTAAGAAAGCTGCAGACCAAGGAGCTACATGTAAAGATTCTTATACTGATTACACTGCGCTGTTTTATGTTTTATGATGAATCATTTTGTTGGCTTTACTCCTCATGTTTGTGTCTGTGCTTGTATATTTTTAGGTAGTAATTTCTGTAAAAGTTATTCTATGTATTCCTCCCTAGAACTATGAGAAACTCAATCTAATGTAAAGAGATGAAAAGCCTCTTAAAAGTTTTTTTTAAACGTGATTTTTAATGGTACAATCACTGATAAAAGAATTTTGCCCTCATTTTAGCAAACTGTATTTATTTTTCTATGTACTGACATTCTGTTTAGGTCCAACCCACCTGTACAATACTCATGATGATATATGGAGGAATTTGTGGCGCTGCTCAGTCTGTTGATGCTAATACAGGTTTGTCTATTACTTGTGCTCTTTGAGATCAGTATTTTCTCACGAAGGAGCCATTTTATGCAGTTGTAAGTTTCTGGTCTGTCTGAAAACTTATCAGATGCTTGAAAACCAGTAAATATCCACATTTAGAGACGGTGTTAACCTCTAAAATGTCAGTTTTTCTGCCTCAGATACTGGAAATGTGCCACAATGGTGCAATCTTTAGTGAAATTTACCTTAATCTTCAATTATATGGTAGTTATTGTTTGGTTCTTTATGCTATTTTAATGGATGCTTTGCAGATACATTTCAAATCTGTAAATGATCAATATCTCATTAATGGCAAAATGTAAACTACTGAACTCATGACTTTAAGCTGCTGCGTCTGGATTTTCACAGTAAATGGGGGGAAAAAAATAGCTTAACTCGTCGATCTCAGCAGCACTCAAATGCCAGCTGTCAGATACTTGATAGTAATTTGCTGACTCCTCCACCAGGGGTCTCTCGAAGCACCAGACTGAGCAGCCAGTCAGAAAATTCCTCCATCATTATACCTGGCAGAAATGCCGTCTGTAAATCCGCACTGAGCTGCAGGCCGTTGTGTTTCAATCCTTACTCATTGTCTCCAGCAACCCCTAGTCTACTTTTGTGGTGTATCAGTTCAGCAGGCAGACTCAGAGTTGAATCTAGGGGCAATTTATCGACACAATGTGTTTCCTAAGTTGACATAATTTAGGAAATATAAGGGTTTGTGGGACAGAGATGAAATGTCAATGCACCCATAGCTGGCTCTTGTAGCACCTCATCATAGGGGTGATTTTATATCTATATTTTTTTGCCAGGTTTCTGTCATTGATAATTCATGTATGGTATCAATAAAGATGAATTTTCACTGAAAAAACTGTTTGTCTTAATTGGTGGTGATTATTGGAAAAAAAAAAATCTCTGTTTTTTGTCACAAAGAAATAATAATTATCTAACCTTTATTGATCCCCTTGTGAAAATCCCTTCTCTGTATTTGACCCATCCTATTCAAAGTTAACCTTAACTAGGAGCAGTGGGCTGCCGTGGTGCAGCGCCCGGGGAGTAGTCAGGGGTTAAGGGCCTTGCTCAGGGGCCCACAGTGGTGGTGACTGGGACAAGCGGTCGCTCTCACTTCCCCACCTCAACCTCTTGCCAGTCCAGGGGCTCGAACCGGCAACCCACCAGTTACAAGTTTGCTTCACAAACCACTAGCCACAAGCCTAGTGGAGAACTGCAAGAGAACTGCACAAAAGACGTAAAAATAAGAAAGTAAATCACTGATACGTTCTCTGTTAGTCATGTGGGAACGATTAAGTATGCTTGGGTAACTCTGACCTCAGTGGACTCTTAAATCACTAGTACTTGCAAACAAAATAAACAAGACAAGTTTATCACGGAATGCAAATTGGTTCCAAGAGCTGTGCCGAGGGCCCTTTTCCGAATTTTTAAACTGAAACAAAGTTTGAAGTGGAATGTAAGTGAGACACTGCAGCCCTTGTTTGTAAGTTAAACACCAAATTGTCTAGAGTGCATTTCTCAGTGTGACTCACCTCTTTTTCCATTTAAAAAAATAAAGGAACTTATTCATTGTTCCTTGGTAAAGGCAGAACTAACCTTAAACAGTGGCAACCATGATGAGGAAGAGGAAGGGCAGCTAATGACAGACTCTGATGTCAATTTATGTGATTATATAGTCAATAAAGTAGAGCTAAGTATTTGTTTTTGTGGTAACAAAAACAAGAAACTCATCCATAGGTCATCTGTGACACAAAAAAGCAAAATGTAGACATGAGCAGGTATTTGTTCACATATGGTGATTCAGGTAAGTACATTATTCAAAGCTGTTCCATCTAGTACAATGCAGGTGTGACTTTGGATGAACGTCTCTGAATCTACAGCAATTTAAACATTTTTTCACGTTTACATGGTTTTGCACTGTTCAAGTTTGTAGCAAATCAGTTTGAACTAACAAAAAAAAAGTCACACTCCAATCCCTCCACACTGGTGCTTCTTCAAATCACGAATATGTTTACATGTGGGAAGCCAGTGGAGGATGATGCCCTCATCATGACACATAACAACCAGTAGGAGTCGCCAGTGTTGCGATAAGGACATGATCACTTTACAGGCTTCCCACTGGGAGCTGGCAGAGAAAAGAGCTCAGTGTATTAGCTCTCCAAACTGAGAGAAAAAAGGGGAAAACATATTATCAAGCCTGCCTACTTGAGCATAGTTTCACAAGGAGATTCCTGGGACCATGAGGTTTTGTTATTGTAGAAGTCATTGAGAGACAACGCCGCAAGGCCTAGCCGTCATGAGCCAAAGCCACTTGATAAGTGTTTTTTGCAGATTAAAGGATCAGCTGGTAATTGATGACTTTGGGGTTGAGGTGAATCAGGGACAAGCAACCTGATTATGCAAACAAGAGAAGAGGACTGAAGCTCTTTCTACTTTATATCCATCACTAGAGCGACAAAAGAGAATTTAGATTCAGTTAGATTCTTCCAGAGGAGTGCAGACTTCTAGAATTTCTTCGCAGAACGTGCAAGATTACATTTACCAACTTGAAAGAAAACAAGTAGGTTATAGACACACAATTGGTTGCTCTCCTGAAAATAGTCTAATACTCAGTCTGTAAAACAATAGCTATATTCTTGTCCTGACCTGTTCAGCTGCATGGTTATATCGTATATCTTCATTCTTGACAAGCTGATAACATGAGGAAAATATTATCTGTCAGCCGTTGCCAGTAATATGTTAGTACGCTGAAATATTTTTGAGAATTTCTTGGCAACTTTTTTGCTGTTTTCTCAACTCCCTTCCCCAAGTGTATCCTCCCCAGCTATCTTGTCCTGGATGTTTTGGGCTGTTGCTCATCTGGACGCCACACCACTGCAGATTTAGGCGGATTTACTTGGAGTCAGTTGCATGTTTGAAAATTTCCTTTTCAGCCAGCAAGCAAAACATTTGATCAGAATATTAATTTCCTGATTTAAGGGTTGTTTTTGGAGTTAATTTTGCTCATATTTGTTTCTCCATGAAGGAAAACCATGTACATATTTTCACAACTGTTCCCGGCACAAACGCCACCCTTCACCTTGAAGACTTTCAGGATCCAGGAAACAAACTAGGAAAATCCCATCTGTCTGATGGTAAACCCGTCATTTATTTACTTCATCTCTCACTCTCTCCCTCTCTCTCCCTATTTCTCTCTCTTAGACCCTCCCTTCCTCCCTTCCTCCCTCCTCCGATCTGTTTTCTCCCTCCCTCTCTTCTTAGTGCCAGTGTTCTGTAGGCCAGCACACTGTCAACTTGACAACAGGAGCATAGCCTGTATCACGTTTCTTCTACGGGACTATAAGAGTCAAACACCCCTCGCTGAATTACTGGGGATCAGAGCAGCGTGACTGTCCGTCTGTGTCCGGCTAAGAGAGGTGAGTTGATTGAAAGAAAACTGCTTAACCTTCACTCTGGTCTCCTGCTGTTAGATTCTGTTTTCCTCTACATGTCTGTTGCTTCTTCTTTTTTTCACTTTGATCTCACTTTTTCACCTTCTCACTCATGCTCTCACCTTTTCAGAGTCTCATGTAAACTAAAAATCCTCATTCTGATGTGTGTTTGGTTAATAAAAGTGTCTTTATAGCAACCAACAAACACAGATAGACTGCTTTGGGCATTAAATGAAGTAGATATCAGTTAGTTTCTGCTTAACTTATTTGCTTATGAGCGCTGCACCTTGGAAACATACAGTGATATTCAAATATTGCGCATGAGCTAATTATAGGTGAAAGATGGCTTCTCCCTGATAAATGCTTTATAGTCTACAGTTCTAACAGAGAAACTTGGTTTGGGGTAAACAGAAGAGATGCAGGTATCTGAGGTAGATGCGGCTTACCTGTGCGTTTACACTATTAACACAACCTTGACAGGTTATAGGAATCCTTCATGTGTCATCTAATTTTTCCAAACTTTCCCTCTAACTTTTAAATGTCAGCACACTTCCTGTGCTCCATGACATCAAGTATCCAGATAAGTACAGTATGAAACAGAAGCTTAAAGGGCACGGTTCCTTTTAAAAAAAACTAAACAGGCGTTGGCTTAACATTTAGATTTCCCATTTGCTAAAGGCCATTGTTGCAGTTCTTCTGCAAAATAGCAGCCTTTTTTTTCCTAGTCACCATGCTGCAACGAACTGCGCCGCGACCTCTTTCTGTGTGACTCAGTCTGTGGGTTTCTGTGAGTTTCATCTCCAATCTCTAATTCTCCCGCCTCGTATGAGTGTGCCATTGTGTTCGGTCTCTTTGTCTCGTTTCCAGATGCATCATGACAGAGCTCGTGCCATGAGTTGATGAATCTATAAGCCAGCTTTCTCCTGCCGAGTCGTCCCTAAACATGGCGTTATGTGAGAATATGAGGGGCTGGAGGTGGCAGGGCAGCGCTGCAGTGATGCTGCTGCTGGGGCTCAGCTTGGCCCAGTCCGTCCCTCCGCAGGCGACATGTCCGGGAGCTGCGACACCACAGAGCCTCACCCAGCCTGAGTACGAGGAAACGGTCAAGGAGGACACCGGTGTGGGCTTCATGGCACCCCTGGTCCAGTCCTTCCTCCACACAATCCAGCCTAACCCCTTTCCTACAGGTCAGTGGCACCAGTATCACTCACTATACACATGTATTGCATCTCTGCTGTCATGTTCTGAAAAATGCTTGTTGTGTTACTTGTATCTTGTGTTCGAGCCCATTTCGTGGCCGACAGCTCACAGGTGCAATGGAAATCACATTAAAATCCTTTGGTTTTCACACCCTGCGCTGGGTTAGATTCCCCTACGGGGCCAAAGTTGAGACACCACTTCCTCTGTGTTAATCACGCCATTACAAAAAAGATGACAGGATTGGTTAATCAGTAAGTTAATGGAAATTCTTGCATTTCTACCCAGTCAGCCTTTAACCTTTATGGGCTCTGTTGTTTTTAGGTCAGTGTTTCCCGTCTCTGACTTGTGTCACACCTGTGCTCTTTCGTCTGATGTGTTGTAACTGCTCCATAAGCCCTTCTCTGTTTCACACATTACTTCCTACGCAGTATTGATATCAGGAAAGAAAACAAAAGAAGAAGAAAAAACTCTGCCCTGCGACCTTTGACCAGTTCTTTGTAAACTCAGTAACGGTCATCTGATCTCGTGGGCTGAATGTAGATTTTATGAGTAGATTTCCACCAATAGCTACTTAATGACACACAAAGACCTTGCAAAACCTTTTATGTTAACTGGAAGGTGACAACAAGAGTTTGAACACAGTCTTTTATCTCTCTATGGTAATATGATGAGGGAAGTAGCTTGAAGGCTAATTGTCAGATTTTCTTCACAACAGGCCATTAAAGCTGATATCATGGATGAGTGAATGTTTTGAAGTGAAAATGCAAAGCAGTGAGGTAAAATACAAATTCACAGAACATTAATGGCAGTTGGCTATCTGATGTGTCACGGACAGACAGTGATACCTACAAAAATACCTGAACAATGTGTCTTCCCAGCTATCTCCACCTGTTGTTTTTTTTTTGTCGTTGAATAATTTCCACAATAACAGGGTTCAGTGGAACCATAAACGACCTGCTTTGTATTTTTTTTTTGTCAATCTGGCCAGAAAGCTGTCCTGGTTTCCTAGTAACCAGGAGATGGAGGTGTCAGATTTCCACTTTTACAATGCGAAAGATTAAAATGTTTGTACAGGGAACAAGACACATTATCCCCGCTTTTGTACACGGAGGACAGAGAACGGGACCATAAAATACTAAAAGCTACTCCTGTTCTTTTGGAAACAATGTGTTCCTGAGCCAAAATGTTATTTTCTCTCCCATTCCGTTGTAGATTTGATCCTGAAATTCGTCCAGGATATTCATCAAGTGACGCGAGATCAAGAACTCATCAAAGAAGTGAGTGAATGTCGGTCAGTTTTATATGCTCCAGGATGTTGAAATGAACTTACATGGGAGGTTTGTGTGTGTCATAAACAGACACACCCTCCTCGGAGCCCCTCCGGCTGGTAATGTGAGAATGTTTAACATGAAAGGTTCCTTGTGTGCATATATCACCATCCACTGAAGTGACTGAGCCTCTTTCATGCACTGTGACTCTGAGTAAAATAAAACTACTGTTTAGTGATTTGACGTCACAACAGGCCACAAAAATCTGCTGTAATTCTACTATCTTGGCCTAGAAAGTAATATTTGTGCCATTTTAGTTGTAATATATGTAATTTGTATGCATGTGTGTGTGTGTTTCTTTGTGTTTAGGTCCTGGTGTATCAAGTGGGTTTCCTGGTGTGCATCGCAATCGGCATCTTGTACATCGTTCTGATGCCCATAGTTGGATTTTTCCTGGCCTGCTGTCGCTGCTGTGGCAACTGTGGTGGGAAGATGTACCAGAAGCAGACATCCGCCATTCACTGTCGCAGAAGAACTCTCTACTGGAGTGCATTCATCACCACAATCATTATCCTGTGAGTGTGTGTGCGTGCACTGTTGTGTTCTTGTTTCTGAACAGCGTAATGATGGCGTGTTATCTGAAATTAGCACTGAAAGATGACAGCTTGAATTTGAATGGCTCGCTGCCCGTGTGCGTCTCCCTCGGATAAACATTATGTTCATGGCACACATTTAATTGAGTCTGTCTCTCTTTCTCTCTCTCTCTCTCTCTATATATATATATATATATGTGTGTATGTTTTTTTTTTTATAGTGCCGGGAACATCTGCATGTTCAGAAGTAATGAAGCCCTCAAAGTGAGTGTGGACCGAAGCCCAGTGGAGCTCAGCAACACTATAGACAACATCCACACCTTCCTCACATCTGTGCCTCAGGTAAGAGAGAACTTCCTGTTGATTGAAGTATGGAAACATACAAAGGTCAAAGGTCGGTGACTTCATTGTGGCAGCAGTGTCTGGATGACTAACTGCAGTTTTGATGTCAACACCATAAATAATCTCATTAGTGTTTACATCAGTCACATTAAGTCCTGCACTCCTGCCATCAATCTGCTGTGAGTCGACAGCTTTTGTGTGAGACGCAAACAGACTCTGAGTTCTCCAGTCGGTCCGCTGATTAAAGAGCAGCTCTGTGTTCTGCTGTGTCAATACACTTATCTCAAGATACAAGAGAGTGGGAAAAGGTTGCCGGTAAAGACAAGGGTGTCCCCTCTGTTTGTTGTTCTTCATTTGCCCAAGCTGCAGTGTATGATTAGCTCGTATAATCGGTCTCGCCGCGTGTTGTAGTTCTACCCATATCTTATGTACATACTTTGAAACAGTTTGTTTTTCCTCTACGTTCTTTCAGCAAGTTGACAATGTGGTGAATGAGAGTTACAGTACTGTAGAGGAGGTCACAAGGAACCTACAAGGTAAGAACAAGGAACTAATTATGTAAAACAGAGGAACCACTTTAGTTCAACCTCTCGTTTAACCGCCTCTCTCTGATTTATCTGTAGAAATTGGACCTCTGCTGGGAACAGAGATCCAAGAGCGGTTCAGAGGAACCCTGGACCCAGCGCTGCAGTCAGTTAAACGTCTTGACCATGGTATGATGTGCCTGCATGTTGTGTCCTGCTTCAGAGTGAACATGTCAAATCTTGTGTACATATTTGACAAGATCAGTAATCTTGTAGGCAACTCCTGCTCCTGCGGGCACCACACAGTTTTCCTGCATAACTTTCTACCTCTGGCACTGGGAACTCTTGAGTTAAGTCTTTAATAGACTAAAAGGTTTTGTTGGGACCAGCTGTTTTCATAAGTTTAATTATTACATAACAAAAAGGAGAGTAGAGACACACGCATAGAAATACAGAAATAATTCTGCCAGTGACATCTTACCTCATGAATTATTTTGATCCATACAAATTGGTTTTATATTAATTTAAATAATTTAAAATAACTTTATTTTAAAATATTACCTTAACGGCTACATAAATGTTTGAT
>OMNN01050770.1:0-29031 GCA_900302755.1 Chromis chromis
CATACAAAAATAGCAAATAATTATAATAAATCATGACAGACTGTTAAAAAAGCATTGCAGCGTTGCATTGAAAGGTTTATATTCTACATTAATATAATATATTACTGGTTTGCCTTTATACAATTGCAAATTTACACCATGTGTCCATCTCGAGTTTACAACTATGTCCAGACTTGTGTTTATACACGCCACTGTATGAGAACTGTAGATAGATAGATAGATAGATAGATAGATAGATAGATAGATAGATAGATAGATAGATAGATAGATAGATAGATAGATAGATAGATAGATAGATAGATAGATAGATAGATAGATAGATAGATAGATAGATAGATACGTAGATAGATAGATTGATTGATTGATTGATTGATTGATTGATTGATTGATAGATTGATTGATTTAAAGATGATTTTTCTTCATCTGCTATTGCACAGTCTCTATCTCTGATACTTTCAGGACTATCTACAGCCGCACTCTGCCACCACCATCCCCTCATACTTGTGGTTGAATGTGATCACCCCGTTATCATGATAAAGGAGTGAGATGGGCTCCAGTTTAGTGGGAACACAACAGGCACGCGATGCCCTCTCAGGACTCTTAACGCTCAGCAGTGTCTGCACAATGGCATGTTTGGTAGGCGAGACCTCATCGGTCATGGGTGGGTTGCAAACACCGTTGCACTCGTACGCTTCGTAGCCCAGAGGCTGGATGATCCACGTATCCCAGCCGATGTCTTTAAAATCCACAAAGAGAGGTGTCCTCTTGCATGACTCGCTCTTAACATTGCGACGGATTCGAGGAGGTGTGTCGTAGATAAGGTTGGACTGCAGCTGCATGAGAGACTGTTTGTCCGACTCGTCCTGGTTTGCATGGCCACTGTTGTGATTAACATGCTCCCAGAGCGGTTGCTGGCTCCTGCCCATGTTTTCAGGAAGGTCATTCTCATGTTTGATCATCGTGTTGAGCTCTTGTTTGTCCTGTTTGTGGTCTCTGCTCTGATCATCGGAGAATACAATCATCACTGCGTTGTGGTTCCCGTCCAGGTTCCTGTCAAAGTCAATCTCAACCTCCTCTGACCCCACACTTGCAACGTGAACCTCCAGTCTGTGAGTTGCACACCCGGACTTCCGCCAGAGCGAAACCACATGAGTCAGGTCAAACAACACCCAGCTATTATCTTTGGCATGAATATGCTTTGTCACCAGTTCCTCCAAATCCTTCATCTCCACCACCTCCTCTTTATCCCTCCTCCTTCCTTCTCTCCCCACCTCTTTTGTCCAGACAACACCCTCATGTACTTTGTAGATTGTTACCTTGCAGTCAGTGCCAGGGTATGGTCTTTGGGCCCTCCGAACCAGAGCAAAGAGGCGAAGCTCAGCTATTGTGATGTGCTCGTGGTGGGGCAGGGAGATATTGAACAGTAGGGGATGTATCCTTACACCCCTGTTTCCTATACTGTAGGGTGAAGAATCTGAAAATAAGATATCAAAAAGAGTGTTTCAGTGCCTTTTGTGTGAGTTTCATCTAAACTAAAGTTGATTGAAACATTACAATGTATATGCATTGTAATAATTCATAAGTTGTCAATATTTAACAAAATAAAACCCTCCACATTTACAGTGCATTACTTTGAATGACGTAAATCAAAGTGGTCCGATTGTTTAAACAAGTCAAAAAGTGTCTTTATGTTACATATAAAACTGTCAAAATCTTTTAACAAAAGAAGTTTGTACCTTCGTTCTTGTAACTGCGTACAATGTTGGCTGATGGCACAGCGGTGCGGTCATTGGCAAATCGGTTGTACAGCTCCAGCATGTACTGTGGAGGCTCTTTATGGGCAGCGAGGGGCCTGGTCTGGGGCCTCAGCATTGTGAGGTTCAGTGTGGACAGAAACTGGCTCAGAAAGTCCTGCGCATCGACTAGCTGATTGTCGCCCACATCCCTATTAACTGACGCCCTGTGATGGCTCTCAGTGGGCTTGATGGGGCTGCTCGAGCTCAAACCAGTCAACACCAGAAGTAGGACGTTCAGAGAGTGGACAAAGCCAAGGTTGGAGAAAGCTGAAGCGGTCATGGTTGAATGGAAGAAAGATTTAAATCCAAAAGACTAAGCATCAGAAGAGAAGGTGTGAATCCTTTTGGAGAAGATACCTGCAGACTGTTCTTGGGAGGACTCTCCTTCGTTTAAAGGACAACAGGTTGCTGTTAGGGCCACAGAGAAAACAGCTTTGCCCTTGTTGATCTTGTGGTTTGGTTCTGAGGGCAGGGCTGTGCTGTCCAATGTGCTGTGCTGACATGTTTGGAGATGTCACTAAGGCCCTGCTCTGCCCTCCTCTCTCTCTCCACAGCAGGAACTTATAGACTTTCCATAAAGTCCGCTGATAGAGCCTCAATTTGACGCATGCCTTCCTTTTAATGAAATACTGACAAACCTTATCTTACAGTCACTTTAAATCAACACAAAACTTGATCTAGGAACTGCAATGGCCTGCACCACGCTGAAATTAACAGATAGAGCATTGATAAATAATTTTTAAAACAGCAAAGAATGTAGAGATATAGGAATGATAACACTTCTACAGCATATGGATAAAGTCAGTCACAGACATGATGTGTGTACAAACTTTCTATCGATTGCAGAAAATCTATTACCAGTTAATAGCATTATTAATTTATAGTTTGCAGTCTCCACAAGAGGCCACTGTAGAATCAGTCTCTGGACTTCATAGATTAAACACGTGCATCAGGTGGTAAAGCGGCTGATTCGATCTTATGTGGTTTCAGTTTGAGTGCCGAGTTTTACGAATTAGCCCTGACTGTGATCCCATGTATATCAGACGCAATGCGAATGTTTAAAGTCTCCTCTCAGTAATCAAAAGTCATCAAAACTAATCTGAATGTATCTAAGTTACACATTTAGACTTAATTTTTTTTAAAGAAAATAATTCCTTCCAGCCTTGAAATGATTTAAATGTAGTTCTTGCTTCCTTTAAAATCATTCATTGCAGCTCAAGCACACCAGCTCACCTACAACTGTCAAACTTCTCTTCACTTCATGATGGCAGGTTGTAATATTAAAGTAATTCAGCATCACATACTAGAGCCAGACACCATTTCTGAAGAAGAAGAATGATAGAAAAAGCCCCATTCTGTAAGTTAACAAGATTGATTTCTCACGTTTGTTATGTATGAAACCCCAGAAGTCTGAATCTGTGTGTCATCGGTACATTTTTAAGGTGGAAATGCTCAGCCATGGTGTAGACTGCTTATTTTGCTCATGCAGCATCTTCCAGCACATAAAATACAGCATATGGGCATAGTAACAAGGTAAAAAAACAACAACTTGATTTTCACTAGAGGGGCTCTTTAACATTTTATGGTTGACAATGATGTAGAGAAATTTGAAAATCCACAAATCACTGCTTACAAGGACTATTCAGCTGAGCTCAGTAACTTAAGCCTGCCTCAAAAACATAAGTGGGGATTCTTTTTTTCTGCCATTGGGTGCTGTTCAAGCTCACAGGTGCAGGGTGATAAAACAGAGCAGGATATTATTTTTTGTCTGTAATACAAACAGAGAATACAACAAAAAAATGAGAAATTATGCACATCATTTATTTTCATTGTCATTCAACATCGCAATGCAAAAAGGACCACTGCAAAGCAGAGTTGTACTGAATGTAGGATCACTTACTCGTATTAGCTAATACACATAAATAACTTTTAATTAATAACATGGGTATTACAATAAACATTACAATATAAATGCCTTCATTTAGAATATTAACAGTCCTTTGTTACACATTTACAATCCCATTTTGCCTATCGTGAACCAAATGGTATAAAGACTTATATAGAGATTCGCTAATGACCCCACAGTCTACTCTGATTTAACAAGAATTAACTGAAATTCCAAATAATTAGGGTGGTTAGGCCGATGATAGCCCTAATCCTAAATGTCTCGAACACAGAAGAAAAGTATTAAACTAAAATTAATTTAGAGTCTATCTAAAGCCCAGGACCAATGGAAAAACTAATCCACATGTCATTTTAGGCCTTAATAGCTTGACAAACTAGAAGTATACTGTAGATAAGTAGTAAAATTTAAATTGTACATGTTATATATTCTTTGGAGTCATGATTCACCACAGTTTGCATATTTGGGCTATTTCTTACATAATCCATCATGAGCTTGAGACATACAGTAAATCATCCTAAAGGATAAATCCTTAAAATCTATTGCCAAATAACCTCTGTAATAAGTACATGTAAATGTTTGGCACATTATCTCCTGTAAACAAAGGAACCATTTTTAACTGAACGTGTGTTGGTCTGTACAAGAATGATCCGATGGCACAAATCCGTATTTCACAGATGGAAAGTGTCTCTACGGGATTTAAGCGGCTCGACTGGACGTGTTGTTGTGTTTACACCCAGGAGTCCAGCGGTGGAGGTTTGTTATCCATGAGGCCCACTGCAGGCCTGCCAGCTCTGATGAAGTGTTTTCGCTCACTTATCGCCTGGGTCGATTTGCATGGGGAACACAAGTCACAAGAAAGAAATCCTTCAAAACAAAATCCTGTTATAAAGCTCTTATGCGCTAATCTGACATAACAGTGGCAGCACTACTAGTACTAGCAGGTAATAAAGTCAGTTGTATAAGATTCTGTCAGTATGTCTTTTAGATATTCAGGAACAATAGGGGTAAACAATATAATAAAAAGGCAGATTACCTGGAGACTGTCTCTTTCCACAACAGGCCCTTTTCCATCTCCAACTCTGTCATTTGGCTCTAAGCTGGCATATACATCTGTAAAGGAAAAGTATAGTCATGTAGCAGTAGATAATATGGCAAAAATAGGGCAATGGGGAGTTTTGCAAATACAGGATGGGAGCTAACAGAACAGATGTTTATCGGTTTGTAGGAAAACTAAAAACCGTCACTAATCATCATTATTTTTCATTGTCACACAATTTCTTCTATAATTTTAGAATAATGGTCTTTTCAGCAGAAAGAATCAGTACGTGCCAGAACACAAAGTTTTTTTCTCAGGTGGCTGTGGAAGTTACATCTGCACACTCAGAATTCACATATAATGATATTTTGTTTCAATATAGATTGACGGTAGTGAACACTTTTCTCACTTTACTGGCTTTGCTGCTCAAAAAGTGTAAAACCTATAAACTGGATCTGGCCCATTAGCCATTAGCTTAGTCAAGTGTAGCCAACCTTATTTGTATAGCAAAGCTTTTTAAAAAAAAGCAGAACTTAAACCAAAACCGATATCCATTTGGAATTTAAAAAAAATGAACATTACAAACTAATCCAAATATTAAGGTCAAAACCTTACAATATTATAGAGAGAAACCCAGTAATTCCCTTTGAGCAAGCACACGGTCAGTGATTGATAAAGCTGTAGGTTTTCAGTCCTTACTTCTTAGATTACCAATGTTGTGTTGTGATGTTTTTAGCGAATACCAAGACAAACTTTTGGCAATTTTATCAAACATTTCACTGTAAAACAATAAAGTAAAAAAAAAAAAAAAAGCCACATATATTATAGCTAACAACAGGATTTTTCAGAACAGGGCAGTCATTAACAAAACTATGAAAAAACAGTAAATCCTCAGCCTGGAACAAGGGAATTTTGGCTTTGACATTAAATTGATGAGCATGCTTAATTTGATTTTCATTTATTTGCATTTAAGTTATTTTTTTTTTAAACTATGCTGAGTTATTTTTGTGTTTACCTCTTACTTAATGCACAGACAGGGCGTTCACCTCTTACACTGTTAAGTGACACAGATTATAAAAAGGGCATGTATACTCATTTAAACCAGAACACCAGAGAGAGAAACAGTGTTGTGTTCATAATTCACACGGCAGCCTTAAGAGAAAAATCCCTGTTTCGGTGCAAAGCTAGAGGTCGCTCTCGACGTGGGAAAGTGGCTGCCCTTTTGAAACAACGCTGAAAACGAAATGTGACTGGTGATGCGTGAGCCTGCCCTGCCTCTGGGAGAGACTGCTCAGGCTAATAAGCCAAGTCGGTGCGCTGATAACCTTGGCAGCACATCATTGGTTTAAGGGTATGTTTCAGAAGAATATGTTCTGGGACTGAAAATGCCCGTTTCTTTGTCCCTGACATGACAAGAACCTCAGGATGTTTAAAAGCGTTTTTTTGTTCCCTGAGCCAGAGGACACTTTCCTCATTGAGACGATGGTTTAATAGTATTTCACTGAAGGAATGCATGCTGTGATTTTTCTGACCTTGGTTTTTGTCCATGAGAGGCAAGGTGATGTCATCGCTGCCTTGCTTTCCACTCTTGGATTTTTTAGTCACTCCGGAGGTTGTGGGCTTTGAAAGACAGAAAACATCATGTTACTGGATGACGGATGGATGATGCAGTAATTTTATAAAGGGTTATTACATTGGATGGTAACATCATGTTTTGGTTGCTACAGCAGACTATAAGCTTAAAGTTATTGATCCATATGACACCTTACATAAAGGGCATCTTGCTTCCTGGTGCTCAGTGCCCTAAAGCTTCTTGCACACATGACTTTCTGCATTCATATCAAGCCCAAATATCAGCCCCCTCTTTTCCCGACAAAGCACACATTTTGCACTTGGAGGTATGTTTGTTTTTTTCCTCATCCATGCTTGACAGCTCGACACGCACCACCAGGTGTGAGCGGGTTTGTGCAGTCATGCCTCGTTCAAAATTCTGTTAGGGCTGAAATGTGGCTGACACCATCTATGTTCTTTCCGATTCAGAAGCAAATACCTTAAAGTGGCTCTTGTTCCAGCCCGCCTTGGTCAGAGTATTCCTCAGGTCCTTGTAGGCCCATATTGTCTGGAGCACGTGGGAAGCCGCCTTGGTCTCCCGTGCTGATTGGCTGACAACAAATCATCACACACAGTGGTAAACAGCAGGGGATGGCTCCAAGACACTACTGTCTAGATGATTAAAATCCAATTCTGAATGCCGCAGGATGTGATGCTCATAATATCATGAGATAATGCACTTAGGCTGTCAGCAGTATAATCAGACATTAAGTAGGTTAACTGCAGAAAATGCTTTAATGTCAGTGCACTTTCTTCTGTCTTTTTACCATCAGTTTTGAAGAAAACCTCTAAGGCGCACCATTATTATTTGATCAGTGTTGTTTTAAGTTCAGTTTGGAGTCCAGTACATCTTTTGACATTTCAGTAAAGGTATGACATTCACCATCTTTTTTTTTTGAAAGACAGCCACATACCTTGACTTATTTATGGCCACCAGTTTCTGCACAGCGTGACCCTGAATCAGCACTCGGGCGTTCTCTGGGTTATCCGTGATGATCTCATGAATCGTGTTCAGAATAGACACCACAGTGTCTCCCTCAAGATTCTTCGCCGGGTGCTGCTGCCCGCAAGGAAGATTACCGACAAGGTCCCTCAGAGCATAGTTCCCTGTAATGACAGGCAGCACGGCGGAGGTTAGAGGGAGGTGCTGGTTTAGAGCTTTGTGCAGGTAGGTGGGAATTACAAGCACGCACCTATTAAGTCTTTGTTCCTCCTGTCCATGGCCAGGTTGCGAAGAGCGATGGCCACGGCTCGCACAACTTTGTCCACATCTGAGCGCAGCAGCTCCACCAGAATTGGCAGGCCTTTCTCTTTTCTCACTGTCGCCCGAATGTAGCTGGACCACTACGAGTAAAAACATGGTAAATTACAAATTATACCACAAGTCATAACCCATTCATACACTCTTATCTGCTCTCCTGTGAGTTGACTCAAAATTGAAAGATTTTATTTGCCTTTAAACTGGGTACAAACTTGATCTTAAGTGACAGTGACATTCATGGACGGCGCAGTATATTTTGGCAAAGCCCATTATTCAGAAGACCTATGGACCCACTTGGGGCGACGTAGCAGCAGAAGTTATTTTTGATCATGTGGGCAGATGACAACGTCAGTCTAGAGAGTCCGTTTGGATTAAGTTGATTAACGATGTCGCCTCAGAAACAAAACCAACCAGCCAAGAAATAAGCTTGGAGCATGCATGCCCACAAGTAAGGGCTTGAGGGGGCTTTGCTCTTTGACCCAGACTGATTCAGAGGGTAAAAAAACTCCTGAAATTGAAAATTCGCTTGTGTTATTTCTCTGCAGCTCTATTTTAACTCATCCCTGCAACAACCTACTCTGTGTCTATGCAGGTGTCACTTGCATAAATTGAAAGTTTATTGCATGCTCCACAATCACAACCTCTGTAGTCACCAGTGTAAGAACCAACTTGGAAGCCTTCCATGTACTCACAGCCCAGTGTCCCGCAGCGAGGTTCTGCAGTGCTCCTGCAGCTGCCTCCAGGGTGTTGTGGTTGTGACTGCAGGTGAGAAGGGAGAGGTAAAGCCTCACCACCTCCGGCTGGTACAGCAACTCCAACCCTTGAACAGAGAAGCCGGAGAAACGTGACCACCTACAAACTCATCAGACTGCGTTATTGTCAGTGTCGTTAATCATTAGCTTTAAGCCACCAAACCACTTTGTATAAATGAAAATGTATTCCGCAATTTCTTCCATCCGGGCCAGTTTGGTTCAAAAGGTTGGTAGGTTAGAAGCTAAATACATTGATTAATTTAATTAAACTGCATGAAAGACAATTACAACTCCGGCAGACTCTTGCAGAGAGTTTTTTGTACGGAGCCAGTGAAGGCTGCTGGATGGCTGACAAGTATTATAAAGCTGACCCTGAACCGTAACGTGCTTGTCATCCTGATTTGCATTCATGGCTGCAGTGTGGGCAAAAGCTAAGCTCTGATCTCTGTTCTAATGGCAGCCAGATCCACAGATACAGTATCCAGCCCTGAGATTTATATATATATATATATGTATGTATATATATATATATATATACAGGCTGCATTCATGGCCAAAAACACCCATTAAGCTCTACGAAATGTGATAATAGTTTAGCATCTCCAAATAAAGGCAGGTACCGTATATAGGTCAGGCAGTGTTTTGAGTAAATGCCAGTGCCCATCTTATAGTGCCAGAGGAAATGTTCCTCGTCTAGGTGCTGCCAGGTAAAATGTTTAAAAAAGTCTTTCAGTTGATGGGCCATTCTCTTTTAATAATGAAACTCTCGGCAAGTGGTGCAGGTGCAGATGTGTGGCTTTGCATTTAAATGAATTCTCCTACAGGCCATGCCAACGTCATGCTCACACGGTAAATAACACAACACAGAAAGCAGGTGCTCACACTTGATAACTGAATGACGATGATCGAACATGATGGAAGCCCTTCATAATCTATTAGCAATGCCTAATGTAAAAGCCTGCCTATTTGCAAATGTCACAGTGAGTCATACTGCAGTCGATATTTCAGGGTGAAGCTGCGTTTTTATTTTTTACAAAAGATATACCTTTCATTAGTTCTGTACGTTTTGGTAAATCCAATGTACTGTACTTTCTGTCCATAAATCCATTTTTCCAACCTGTACATCACAGACACACACATGCACACAAACACAAACACCAGTGTTCATTTCATCAAAGTACACAAGACAGGTAATGTCAGCAAATTCATTGTGCTATGGAATCACAATATTACTGCTGTGGAAATATTCAGGAGTAATGAGCGGACTGACCTTGATTGAACCACTCCTCTGATGAATATGGTTTGAAGGGGGGAGAAGAAGAAGAAAGAAAGAACAGCGTCAGAGATTAGATTAATGCTGCAAAAGGGCACGGCAGCAGAAAACACAGAGCTCCTCCATGTGGCGAGACGCTGAGCGACGCACAGCAGCAGGTTAATATTTGGCTCAGAGAGGCTTTTGTCAATTTTAGCATCGCTGAAAGCCATAAAAACTTTAAATCACTCTCCCTCTAATGTTTCTCCATTAGGTTGTTGCCTCCAGCACGAACTGCTGCAGTCTATTAATTACTGCACTTCAGCTGTAATTCAGATTGTTAGTTATGTATATGAGGTACACGTCGCTATCCAGTTTCCATGGGCTTAAACCTGCATCCCGATTGCTACATCATGATAAAAATCACACCATGTAACAAGCAAGCTTTTTCAATTTTGGAACCTGGCATTCCTCCAGCAAAGCAAAAATCTATCATCAGCTCCTCCATGTGTGGAGATATGAAATATTCAGGCTCTGAAAACAACAAAAAAAGAAAAGGGTGGAAAAAAATGTGATGCTCGAAGCCAGAACATGCCAACAGCAAATGCAACTTTAAAAACAGAGAAAATAGTTGGTTTACAGACACTGTAGTAGAAAGGTAATTTAAGAAAGTATATCTCATAGTAACTGTGTGTAGAGCAAAATGGAGAAGAGGAAGGAGGGGAAAAAAACACATTATGAATAGATTTCCATTCATAAACTGTAAAATCTTCAGGAAAATGACTGCTTGTATAATTACAGGCACCAGTGGGTTTGTTTTAGAGGCTTGAGCCGCATAAAACTGTTGTATTTTAGCTCCTTTCAGACCCTGCATAGAGCAAAACAGTGAAAAACATCTTATGAATCTCGAGAAACACTACAAATATAGAGCATGTTTCCCCACAGCAAGAGCAAATAAATCAACCTGAGAGGTGGAAAAAAAACATCTGAGAAATTCTTTATGAAGTTCTATAAATACAGTAATGCAGCTGACCAACCTTTGGGCCTTTTCCCCGTGAAACAGTCTGGCTCGTTCTTCTTCTTCTGGTGTCCCACTGATCTCATCAGGTGATTAGCGTGGGGCTCCTGAAACCGCTCGGCTCCCGGTATTTCTTTGTGGACGTGGTAGGACAGGTTTCGAAGGATGCAGACGCAGTTCTCCACCGACTGAATCGAGGAAAATGACAGAAGATTTCAGTTAAAGATGCTGCAAGCAAAGTTGTATTATACAGACAGATGTGCAGTTCTCTCTTGAGAGACAAAAATATTGATTTTTCTTGTAAAAATTGGAATTCTGAGGTAATGTCACAGACTTTAGAGAAGCGCATCTATACTTTTGCTTTGATGACTTGCACTAAATGTCTGAATCAGATGTAATCATAAACAGGCTGTTTACTGCTAAACTCAGAAGAGTCTCGGTGGGTTTTGGTCAATTAGAAATGGATTTTCGGAATAAGAACTCACTTCAAAGTGTGTATAAAGAAAACAACTCAAACTCCCTATTACAACATAGCTTTAAATTACTCGTCTAAATGTATCAGGGTGACTGGTCTAACATCTTAATGAAATTGATGCATTCACTAACCAAGATTGACTTTGCTTTACTTCAATATAGAGGAGCTGCTGCATTCAGATAGAATGTAAACAAAAGGTCTAAATTCAAAGACACATTATAACAGAGAGTTTTTAGTTGCATAAATGGAAATTACTGATCTTCACCCAGACATGCAAGTAATATTACCTGATTTAAAGCCAGTATAAGTAGGATTTAAAGTGGCAGCATCAGAAAAGAAACTGTGGCACAGAGCAATACATGCTTATATACCCTTATGGCCCCCGGACAGTGAAATAAACAGACTGAGAGCAAGAATTATCACTAAGACTGTCTCCCCTCTCTACAAACAAAAAGTTATTTTGGAAGTCCTTATATTAAGGTTTTTTTAAGCAGTATATTAACATTTAATAAAAGGTTTATAATATAGTTTAATGTAAGTGTAAGCAGATAAGACTCCTGTTGAATCTCATGATTTAAAGCTGCATAGTATAAAAATAGAATGAATATTAATTTAATAAAATATACTTTTAATAACTTAAAATAAGTTTTTATAGAAGTTACAATTGCTGAAAAATGCTATACATCAATGTGGTGTTTTTTATACGCTGGAAGACACATTATGAGTGAAATAAACACAAATTCATGTGTAACAAACTTAAGAAACGAATTCTGCATCCTTTAGGATCAGTTTCTTTTTCTAACATATATGTCTCAATTACTCCAGTATTAAAATTGCCCTTGTGGATCGCAGAATCATTTTAAATTGTTTGAGCAGAGCCATGTTTGAGCTGGTGTGCTCGAGCAGCAGCAGCTAGATCTGCACATTCCAAATGAAAGCAACAGTGTAGAGTTAAATCTAAGATATTTTAAGGCAGGAAGGGGTTATTTTATGTGGAAAATAAACCTTCTAAAGACAATATGTAGTTTTAATACACAGAGATTTTTAGGGGTTTAATAAAAGACCAGAGAGGGACTTTAACAGGCCTGCTTACAGCTACATTATAGTGTATTATAAAGTACTGATAAAATATTTATACAGTGCTTCTAAATTGAACAGTAGATAACAGTGTTTCCAGTTAAGTGATTACAGTTTGAAAGATGCCCTGATCCAAATTCAACACATAGTGGCTTTGATAAGTGACAAAATCATCAGAAAAAAACCCTCCTGGGCGTCATATTTTATTCTGAAAATTGAAAAGAATGTGATGACTCAGCGACCTTATTGTCAGTGTCCTTGTTGACAAAAGCTGACTGAAGGGCGTGAAGGAGCGCATCCACCAGCCCCTCACACTCCCTCAATCTCTGCCGAGCCTCCGCCCCATCCGAGCTGACATTCCTGCAGAAATAACTTGGTTAGCGAAGCTGCATCACAAGCGAGCTGTTGTCATTTGTTCCACAGCAGCAGCGGTCTGGGTTACCTCAGACACCCAGAGGTGTTCTTGAAGACCGTGGTCCACTCTGCACTCTGCAGCTTGGACGGGTCGGCCGAGTCTCTCCTCCAGCCTGAGTGCGGGATGATGATTTCATCAGTCAGTGTTTGAAGTCCCTGGTTGATGACCGTCATCTTTAGTGGCTCATGTGATGAGAGGTTCCACAGAGTGCCTGTAGGGAGAGAATATGATTAAGAACGAGCTTTAAAACAAACTTGAAAGGTTACAGGTTGTTGCTGTAAAAAGTTCCGCTGTACCTGTGACTAACTCTTTGACTTCCATGCTGCTGGTCTTCCTCAGTAGTCTGACTAGAGATTGGATGCCATCGCAGTTCTTGATGGCCATTTTGTTATTGTGGTCTTTTCCATATGAGATGTTACGCAAAGCGCCACAGGCCTTGCGATGGACTTCAGCTTTTGGGTGGTCCAATAACTCCACCAGGATAGGCACCCCGTTCAGCTGGCGGACCTCCTGCTTGATTCGGTCGTTCTCATAACATAGGTGCTGCAAGTAGGCAGCTGCATTGGACTTGACCGGGTCCATCGGGTGGCTGAGCATGGAGATCACCTCGTGCAGGTTGGGGTCTCTCCAGCGCGGGTCTCTTCGGAGGCTGTCCAGGCTGACCATGCTGCTGCGTTTGTGGGGTAACTGCAGAGTCTGAGCTCGGCACATGGCCTGGAAGAAAGGGTTCAGGTTTCCCTCCAGCTGGGCCATGAAGGCTTCATCGTAGCCACTTCTGAAGACACAGAGAGAGTTGTTTGCATCAGGACAAAAATATAAACAGCCATCCAATCTGTAATTAAAAAATTGGAATTATACACTGTAAAAACAAAATTTGTAAAAAACTAAATTAAATTAAAAAAAACTCAACAATAATGAAATCTGGCAGTTAGATGTCAAAAAAATGCAATTAATAAACAGAGGAATACTGTAATGTTCAAAAACTGTAAAAACAGCACAGCAATATTGTGAATGATATATGTAAAATAATGATATTTTAAGTGGATTTAAATACCATAAGGTTGTGTAAAAAAAATACAGGGGATACAGGGGCTAGAGGTAAAAGCAGTTAAAATATTTACCATTTTTCAATCCTTAATAGACATATTTATTCTTTCAAATAAGGTATAATAATGATATTTTTGGCTGAAAAAATACGATCAAATACTGTAAAAGTATGAATTACCATTTGTAAAAACACAGATTTTTAATGTGGATGTTATTTACAGTTTTGGCCTGTTTGTTTGTATGCTGTAAATTAATTAATTAATTTAATTTAAAAAAAATAAAATAAAACTGCAGTTAAAAATGTTAAAAGATGTTTTTTTTTTTTTTTACAGTGTATTACCTCAAACACACTTATACACATTGTTGCTGAGGTTTACAGGAGTAGATTAATACCACTATCTATGCCAGGGGTAGCCAACCATGGTCCTCGAGAGCCCCTATATCCTGCATGTAATAGATGTTTCCCTCTTCCAACACACCTGATTCAAATGATCAGCTCATCATCAAGCTCTGCAGAAGCCTGATAACGATCCTGATCATTTGAATCAGGTGTGTTGGAAGAGGGAGACATCTAAAACATGCAGGATATAGGGGCTCTCGAGAACCAGGGTTGGCTACCCCTGATCTATGCACTGAATTAAGACTTGACTTAAGGTGTATTTTCTCACCTTTGAACAAAGCCAGGTTATCGGTTTCTCTCTACATTGATTCTCTAAGCTAAGCTATGCTAACCCTCTCCTGGCTGCAGCTTTAAACAGTGGTGCCACTCATCCACTCATCATCCTCTCATCTAATTCTCAACCACAATATTTCTCAGAATCTCAAACTGTTCCTTTAAAATCCAACAGGTTGAAGTAAACAGGTTCAACTTCTGTCTAATAAACTGAGCTTCAGTGATTTTAACAGCGTTGTATCTTTTGTGAGCAGATCCCTCCTTCTATCGGGGCTTTGTCAGGCAATAAGAGGTGAATCCTCCTTATTTATCAACTTTGCAGCAGGCTGCCATTCCTGATTGATACCAGCTGCTGTTTAACTGCTGTCCATCTGTCCATCTGTTATCCAGGCAGACGTACAGGAACCGCATGGATGCAAACTCTGGATATCTGTGTAGCTACATAGTTATCATAGCGGGTCGTCTGTGATAAAATTAGCTGAGGTGTTGATTTCTGCGTTTTCATTTAACACTGCTCACATACACGTTCACACTTTATTTACATTAAAAATTTGTCACAATTTTGACATCAGATTCTCTGCTCAAATCTCCATTTTTAAAGAAAAGTGCTAAAAACAACAACAACAACAACTGTTGTTTGCATTTAACTGATGTTTTGGCATTTAGATTTTTCATAGATTATACATCTTTGCAGTCCAAGGCTTAAAAAAGTAATCTGTTACTGGGGTTAATACGCTTTTTCTTATATATAATAATATAAACACTACAGTGAAATATGCATATTCCACTTACTGTAAAATCTCAGAGCATGTTGTAACAATGTGCTCCGTTTATCTTGTTATGAAAACTAAACTGCTAATAATGTCATAGGTCAACTGGCTTCCTAGTGGCTTCACAGTATCTCTGTTAAAGGTGAACTCGTTATCAGGGACCATATAGATATTTCAGTGACCCAGACTGATCATTTACCTGCCAGTCTGTTTTCTGGACCTGCAAGAATGAATTCATATAAAATCCATCCCATACCTGCTGCAGAGATTACTCAGTTGTCATTTCCAGGGATACATAAAGTACAGGACTAAGACTGAGCGACAGAGCAACACAAAGAAATGCTACTTATTCACTGATCTGTGTTTGACCCTTCCTCTAGGTAGCATAGAAATCACAAGAGTCCTTGAAACCCATTTACTCCATCTCCCCCGTGGGATCAATAATGTTTCATCTAATGCAACGTCCCCTCACCTGGTTCTCGACGGCTCCCTGAGGAGCTCCATGGTGGTAATTGGCCTAAACTGGTGGATTCCCCCCAGTGTCGGGTAACTGGCAGCTGAGTGATCTGTCTTCATGTCCAGAGGGTTTTCTCCCCGTTCGCTGAGGCCGTCCTCCTCCGCCTGGCTGCTGAGGCCTGCGGGGGCATAGCTGTCCCTGAGGAAGGGTAAGGTGTAGTGGGCGCCGGGCTGGAAGTTTTTGGTGGGCCAGTAGCCGTGGAGGGTGACACGGGACAGGCTTCCATATCCGGCACACATGTCTCCCCCGATGCCTCTGTAGGTGTCAGGGAGGGTGTAGACTCTGCTCTGGCTGTCTGGGTTCACTGGATGAGGCTCTCCAGGCTGTAGAACCAGCTGAGGCTGGGATGGCGCTGGGGTGCTGCTGCTGGTCGTCGTCGTCGTCGTGGTTGGTTCTGCAGACTCAGGAGGTTCGGTGTTTGCCTCAGGGACCGGCTGCTCAGCGGGAGGGTTTTCTGGAACCACTGGAGTGGATGTGAGATCAGGTGACGTCTGGAAGCTCTCCTGCTGGGTCTCTGAGGATTCTTGGATCTCACTCAGGGCCTGTTCGCCTTCTTGTTCCGCAGCCTTGGACTCCTGCAAGCATCAATGCACCACAGCTATTATCTCTGTACAAGTCCAATCAGAATCCGTCTTTAAAACCCCATTCGTCTGAAAGGTCTGCGGGCTTCATCCCTATCGCTAAATGCCACTAAATTGGCGTGTTTACAGTCAGGGCAGGAAGTATTTGGCCTTAATTTACTAGGAATAGACCAAACATGTTCCCGTTACCTGCAGTGTGTGTTTATCATTTTGCTTAAACTGTACAGCCCATCCTATTTCTTACTGTGATGATCAATCATCATTTCAGCACGTCCTGGGCTTCGCGAGCCTCCAGTAAATAATGAATTCTTCTTTCCTGCCAAAGAATAATGAATTCCCCTTAGTTGAAAATGAGTTTAGATTGGGCTCTGATGAAACAACTTGAGGTCCAGCCACTGTTTAGAAGCCGAGTAAATTGCAGGAAATTTAATTGTCTGGTGTAGTAAATTGATTGAACCCTTTTGTCGCAGAGTGTCAGAAAAACTTGTTTTTGTTTCTTCTTCAGGCCCAAAAATATGTAAATATGTGGCAGCTAAATGAAACAGAATCTAATTGCGTTAAATTTTAGATTATCGTTGCGCCAGAGGGCAATTTGGCTCCCTGCGTCTGTCAGAGTAACTGAGAAATGAAGGATTTTTAATGTTTTATTCTGAAATTTCAGGACACTATACACACTATTTGGAATTTGGAAGCAGACAATAAATTATGGGGTAAAATAACTTTAAATTAAAAGATTTACATGTTTGTTTTAATTCAAATAACGTGTAAAACTAAATAAATATTTACAGATACTGGTCACTTTTAAACTTGTAACACTTCACTCTTCCTATTACACCATTACTAATGCCATAGGAATATCATGCCAAATTGAATTATATATTCATACGCTGACAAATATGTTTTTATTGTTATTTATAACAAATTTGAAGGAAAACAACCTACAGAAGCTTTTATTTAGTGGCAAAGTTAGTGGTCTTGCCAGTCAATGGAAGCTTTAAATAACAAATCATAGTGAGTCAGTAGGTGGTGACAGCAATGTGTGGCCATAAAGTCAAGAACCTCAGTGTCGGTCTGCTGTGGGGTGTCAGTCTCTGTGGAGCTTTCATTGGTCGAGGTCATCACGGAGGCGATGGAGGTGGGCGTGTCCAGTTCATCAGTGGCGGACGGGTTATCCAGGGTTGCCTCTTTGGCCTCCTGAGACAAAGAGAGTGGAGGAGGCCCCTCTGAACTCTGCTCCTAAACAACACACACAGAAACTAGAGATCAGCCTCATTTATGTGCATTAAGTAGAAAATGTTTACATTATGCACAAATGATGAAGGGGTGGACAGCATTGTGATTGCACACCGTGTCATTAAGTCTGTCTGCACATGATAAGGAAGCTGCACTTAATGTCAGGTTGTGAGCTCAACTCAATTCCGCTCCATTATCACATCTTTTTTTTTATATCATTTGAGACACTAACAGTTGAATTCCTGCTGGCAAATGGCAAACGCTCGCTCATTTTTAAATTAGACCAACTTTCTGTCTGGAAAATCTGCAGCATTTTTATAGTGTATGAGATTTTCGGGTAATCTAATTGGGCATCATGTCCGCAGGAAAACAAAGGGCTCGAGCTGGTTCAAAGCAGATCACAAAGCAGATCTGCAGGCGATTATGTTCGGACAACAAATGAAGAAATGCAGAGATACAATAAAGGATGCCATAGTAAGTGACTGTGGGCTGTCATATCTCTGTGTACAGATAGGGTGCACAATAAATATCAGTTTTCTTATCTCTAGCAGGGTTTTATAACAAAAAGTAGAAAACCTTTTGATAGATGCATGATTGGTTTCTTATTTACATGTGCACTGGGGTGTGCTTTCATTTATTTTCACCTTAATAGGCAATTCTTCTACTTTCAGGCTCAATTCCTGTTTAGATTGAGCAATTACTGCCCTGTTTTAAATTGATAAAGTTATCAGCCAACTTTCGCAGCACTTGTTTGAACTTTTGTTATGATTTCAGTGAGTAAATTTCCTTTTTTTTCTTCTTCACAAAAGCTGACAGGCAGCTTTTCACAAAGAGGCTTTCAAACATCAAACTAAAGTAAATAAGAAGTTACAAATTATGTTTCGCTGCATGATTCGAGCTTAAATAGCGTGCCCTTGTCGACTTCAGTGATTGCAAACACAAGAGGATGGGTGATTTTTTTTTTTTTAGAGGAGTGCATCTGCGCCGGGCATCTCAGCTGCAGTTTAGTAGGTCAACTTCACTGACGGAAATATTAAATATGAAATATCCGTCTGGCTATCTGTGTCTGACAAAATGATCACTGAAAATACTGGTTATAATTAGTTCTATGTGCAGATTTTTCAACAGACTCTAGCTTGTTGTCCTCATTGTGTTATGTAAGCATTGATAAATAAAAATAAATAAAAAAGTGGCCCATTGACAAAATGCATCAGCATTGTATTGGGACTGGATGTGAGTCAGCCAGTCACTGTCATTTATACATAAATTAATATTTTGTAAAGACCTGATTTACCAACACTGACTCCTGAGTCAATCGTCCAGCTGCTGCTCTGATACAGCATGGTGGATATTTCTGTAATTTACTCGTGTTTATTTCAGCCACAACTTAAATTTGCTCTCTTATTTTTCAGCAAAATGGGTTTCATTAAGCAGAGTGGATTAATTATTCAGTGACTCGGCCTGAGAAAGAACTGGAGGCAGTTTTTGACTGTAAACACCTTTTATGCTGACTTTCTCACGAACTTTCGCTTCGGCGTGTGTCTACGAAAATTTGATTCGCTGCTCTATTGATCTCAATAAATAACTGATTATCTAATACGCCTCTTTCAGTCTTCAAGCCCCTCTGAGTGCGGCGGTGAAATTCTTCTAATATGTAGCACAAAAAAAATTATGCAAGCAACCAATCATAACATTAGAGTGTAATTAAATTATGGGGAAAATGAGTCTACTGTATCATTTATGAGTCACTACTTGTTCTGCTTATCCACTATCTAAATCAGTTTTCATTTGGAGAAATATGCATATAATCTCCTTTTAAAACGCATCACTCAGTTGCTCAGATGCAATATGCTAAATGATAAACTGAGATCAACAGTTAAATCTCCCCCCAAACTCTCTTCTTTTTCTGAGGCTGCGGCATTAAACCGAACAAGTGGCGAGAACTAAACTCCACTGCATTAAATCAGGCTGCAGTGAACAGCTGACTGGATGTGGAGAGAGAGAGAGAGAGAAAGAGGGAAAGAGAGGGGGGAAGAGAGAGAGCTTGATTTTCAAACACCTCACCAAACACAAGAGCTCCTCATATCCATGTACAAAATGTGTCAGAAGGAAAAGGAGATGAAAGGGTCACCCGGGAGAAATTGGCAGCGGGGAGATGATCCTGGCTTGAAGGCCTCGAGGAGGAGGGGGGGTTGATTGGATATTGTTAGGCGGCACTAAATGAATGCTTGGCCAAAAGACAGACGGGGTTCTACTGTCCTCTACAGACAGCTTGATTAAGGATTTGGAGGACGATAATAGGCTGGACAGGGGCCTGTGTGCTGTCCCGCGTCTGATTCAAGCTCCAGGGAAGGCCAGGCCACTGTGAGTCAAAGCTCATTTAAATAACTCACTGCACCATCACTAACTAAGCGTGCTCACAGAGCCAAATAGGTCAAGATGATGATTCTGAATCTGACTTAGCTTTTAAAAAAAATAAAAATAATAAAAGGTATAGCATATAGATGTTAGGTGCAGTGGTGCAGGAGACAGAATGACATGATTAGCATCTTGTTCCCATCAACTCTGAGTATTGAGGCCAGCTGCAGCCAGGGTATTATTTTGGGAGACACAGAGTCTGATCTAATGCTGAGTGAGTCCAGATTTTTGGTGGCTAGCTCAAGGGCATGATGGGCACAAGCCGTGACTCAAACTTGTCACAAATCTATTCCGGAAAGATGATTTGAAAAATGGACACTCTCTATTGCAATTACATCAATGGGGCATCGAGTCATTTTGTAGTGATCAAACTTGGGTATAAATTACCTCGAACAGGCAGCTTGTCTTTATCAAACTGCAGGATTGAAACAGTAATGTTTCCACAGGATAATAAAACATGACATCAGCCCACTGATGTCAGAAGACATTAGTCACAACTTCGCCACAACTCATCTGCCCTCTACTATCTGTTGAATCAGTGATGCTCATGTTGGTGAGTGCAAATGTGCAGAATCTGTCACTCTATGTTGCAAACTGAAATGGCAGATGCATGAAGAGACTACTCTTATTGAAGACTAGTTTCCTGCACAAACACCATTGTCCATTATGCAACACATCATGTTTAACATTAATGCTATTGGTATATAAAAGAAATGTTGATTCAAAATGACAGCCCATAAGCAAGATAGGATATTCACTGTCAAACTTTCCATTTGGAGCCACCTTTCACTCCAGATTACACTCTGATCCTCAAATAGTTAAATGCTGCATGGTCAAATTTAATGTCTCACTGATACATCAGGATGTGTGCAGCATTACCCCCAGAGGAGAAACCTCTCCTCATAATACAATCTAACATTATCCCCCTTATATTTCCTACGCATCTGTACACATGCACAGCCGTGCGCGTGCAGCACACACACAGACACACACGCACACACTTGATGAAGATGTTAGCATCATGTCCCCATGCACACAAGGAGACTGCACCGACCAGCAGTGAGAGGAAAGGAGGTGAAGCGATTGATGCCTGCTTCATTCATCATGACAGAGGCAGAATGCAAAGCTGAGGATTGCTACAGTTTTCTGCAGAAAGGAGGAAAAAAAACTGATGGGCAAAAAAAAGAGGGAGGGTACAGAGCAAATAGAGCCATTCCACCACACACTTACCTCTTTCACTTCAGCAGGCATTGCCAAATCTTTTCTGCTTCCCCACAAATGATGAACAAGATGCGTCCCCCAGTGAGACGTCTGTTTCTCTGCCTCTGCTGAATTCTTGCCTTGACTCTCCCTTTGAGCATTTGAGGCAGTTCAAACATGAGCAGCCATCCTTCCTCCCAGCTCCCACTAACACACGTCCGCTCTTTCTCTCCCTCTCTCTCCCTCCCGCTCTCACTCTCTCTGCCTCTATTTCTCTTTCTCTCACAAACACACACTAGACGCACCATGCACACATTTGCTCAACACAGACGTTCTCTCACATACATCCACACACACACAAACACACACACACATACACAATGAGCGAGAACAAACGCTGGGCTCCCTCTCATAACTGCACTCCTCCTCTGATCTGTGCTGCAGTTAATGTGTGCGCTATTAGCAAGGTGCTGAATCAACTGTGTGATGCTGAGCCTGTGAATGGCTTAGGTAAGTGCAGAGCCCTGCAATCCCTGTGCTCTTCCCATATTTTCTGGGCAGCACTGGTGCACAGGCACAGTGCACACATGCACACACACTTACAAGTGTGCACACACACCATTTCCCTGTGGGCTCAGCAGCAGATGCAGCTGGAGCACAGAGCAGCCCGCACTAGTTCAGTCCTATGTCACCCATGTGCAGCATAGCAAGGAACGAGGGATGTGGGGAATGGAGGGATGGGAAGGTGCATGAACACTGCATGCAGCAGAGAAACACTACAAGATTTGCACTGCAAAGCGAACCAAACACATGATACCTCCTTTTTTCAGCACCCATCACAGTCTGCCCTCATATCTACAATATACTGCACCTGCTCAGTTCATTGCCATTCGGTTCAAGTAATAAATAAGACTAAAACAAAGAGGATTCATGTAAAAATGGATTCAATATCCTGCAAACAGGTCAGGTAAAAGCTCCACAGTCATGTTTTTACATGTCTTTGGTGGAAATAACATCTTATCTGAGACATAATCCAGTGTTCCCCTTGACTAAAACAATGTTAGATGGTGATAAAGCCCTCTGTCTTAGTTACTTTCGCAATTTTAAAAAAAAACAGTCCAAGATATCTTCCAATTTTCCAGCAGACCACTTGCACTGAGACAGCAGTAATTCAAGTAAAAAAATGATCTGCTATCATCTGTAAAGCAGTGCTCTCTATCAGCTGTCGTTCCTATTGATTTAAGAGGACACCTCGATATCATTGATCTTAAAGCATTTAGAAATCCTTATTGGCCTCTGCGGTGCCTCTTCCATAATTCATAGACTCTGATGGTCCACACTTTGTCATTTTTGAAGCCAACACCTCTGCATCTTTGGGGTATGTTTCATTTCTTCTCGTTCTCATTTCATGTAATCCTTTGTTCATGCTACCTTTCACTTTATGATGTCCCTGGCAATATCATTCAAAATACACGCATCACAACACAAACAGGTGAAGTGACACTTCAAAAGCAGCCTTGAATTCTTTGTTTCAGGCATCAAACAATCATCCATAATTCATCTGTAAACCAGTTAAAAAGTGAGAAGCTATTCAGGCTCCCTCATAATGAAGAGCCGATGTTTTTTCTTTCGTTAAGATAAATATCTTTGATTTTTCCATAGTCAGGTCGAAGCAACATCCATGAAACACAGTTTTCACATTAGAAAGATTTCCTAACAAGAGATCCATTAGTTCCAGAAATGATTTCTGCTGTTCACTGCTCTCCCACTGTTCCATCTCCACACTCAAAAAGTCCCATCAAATGCAAAATCCGAACATTAAGTGTCTTAATGGTTTTGGGTCAGAGATAGACACCAATAGACACTAGAGCAGCTTCACTACACTTGGTATTTTTTGACTATTTGATACACTGATGGATTTTTTAAATACTTTCAAATGCAGATGTAAAAATGAATGCAATGCTAAATAAAGGAGAGGACTGGTCTCCTCATATTATGTTTTAAACTCAACCCAGTTCATTGCAAAGAGCAGCATTTGGAACATCTGTCACAAATAAAGGCATCATTATTAGCCTGTTAGCAGACAACACAAAACTATAGAGCAAATATGGATTTTTAAAAATATATTTTTTAAACCAGCTATCTGTCTTAATGGTGAATCTTTTCCTCCACATCATCTCTGTACGTATGTATTGTAGTCTTTTTGTACTCCAGATGAGACCACCAGTTATTGTGCAAACTGACTGCAAGACAAAACTTAATCAAACTTCATATGGATTTGTCTGAACGTGTTAAAAACATACATTAATATGATCAAGGCCTTCAAGTCACAAGCAACCAGATTTAATATCAGATGTTCCTCTCTGCACAGCTTCAGATAAACAAGGAGTCGACCGGTGATTGCGAGTCAGCAGGTAGTGACACGTTCGAGCGAGAGCCTAAAATGTCACTCATGATGGATGAGACCTTTTAATTTTTAAAATGAATTATACTGCATTTACTGACATTTTCTCAGGCAGTACATTTTGGGAAATCACTGGGAATTTATTACGCTTAATGTTAGAAAATGTCAGCTGTATAGATCCGTGAGCCAAAACTCATGTTTCATTCATGATGAGGCTTTTTTCAGCTCGTACACTTTACCTCATGTGTGCATCTTCTTCTGCAACAGACTGCACACACAGATGCATTAAATAAGTCTAGACTTTAGTTTTTGTCTTCCGCACCTTCGTCTACAGGCTACATTGCCTCCCTGTTGGACTGCCGGTGGGAGTTGCTGTGACACAAAGCGTGTGCATCCACCTGAAACACGCACATCTTTCAGTTTGTCAGCGTGTTTTGCCTGCAGGCTCCTTCATTTTCACTGAACCGTTTTTAACTTCTAGGCATTAACATGAGCCTGCAGTAACTCCTTTATACAGCGAACTCATTTCTCAGTCCATCCAGCTAATTGGGTCTTCCTGGATTTAAACCCCCAAATGGTGTTTAACCTCTATCACACATGTGAGCCCTAAACGCACCAGCTACCTTCATGGATACCCAGCTTGAATGTTGAATGCTTGGAGAGACTATTCGCTGCTCGGTTTGCTACAGGTTTAAACATTCATGCTGCACATTTGAAATTTTCTTTAGCAACATCTTGTGTTGGATACACAATAATAACAATATTAATAAGTGATTTTATCTGTTGGTGCCTTTCAAAACACTCCCAAGCATCATAAAATACATCAAAGCATAAAACCACAAATTATTAAACAGCAAGTGTTAAAATCTGAGTGTGATGACCTGATTGCAGGTGAATTATAATAAGTATGCTCATCTAAACAAATGCATTTTGAGCTTTGTCCAGTTTTCCAGAGTCTTGGTGCAGAGCACCTGAAGGCTCGGGTACCCACAGTGCAGGAACAGACAGCATAGCAGCTGATGGGGATCAGGAGGGGGTGTAAGGATGGGGAAGGTCTGACAGGTGTGGGGGAGTCAGATTATGGAGGCCTTTGAAGGTAAGTTGTAGATTCTTGTAATGAATACATTGATGAGCAGGGAGCCAGTGGAGCTGGATGAAGAAGGGGGTGATATGGTCAAAGGAAAGTATTCTGTCGAGTTTGACACCAGGACTTTTGATTCGGCGCGAAACCAGACAGTCACCAGTGGAAATAGTGAAAGGGCAGCTTTTGGGATGTCAGGTCTTTGAGCCACACTTTTATTTCCAAAAAGTTTGAGGATGTTGTTTGACGTCCAGATGTTGATGGCATGAGGATAGTTAGTGAAGGCAGAGGGAGCAAAAGAGATGTTGGCTTTGTATAAATGTAAAGTTGGGTGTCATCGACGAAGCAAAGAATGATGGAGGGTATTTTATTTTATAAGTCTTACTTAACACTATTAGTTTTTTACAATAATAGTGTTAATGGCTCCTGAAGAGTATAAAATCTGGAACTCCAAACCAGTCAGTATAGAACTGATGAAGCCTCTTGGATGAGAGGTGAAACGTCTTCGAGCTAACTCAATAAAGTCCAGATGCTATGATTGAAACTACGAGAATAACCAGACCTTTATGTTTGAGACAAGAGTTTGTGTTTCATCACAGACCTAAATTTACACTTCCAAAATCTTTCCATGACTTGTTTTAGTTGCGTGTTTTAGTTGCCTCATCCCACCTCAACTGTATAACTGTTGCTATGTGCACATATTATATGAAGAAATACTTCATAAAAAGACAACGAAGCAGAGGTTTTGCAGAAACATCCTGAATGTGTTTCAGCTCAGCACTTTGCAGATCAGTTTGAAAACATAATTATAAGACAGATTTTAAAGGCACTATGCAGATTTTAAATATTCCCAAAATTGTTTTCCTCCAGTAGTAAATCAAATGCTAATCTAGAGCTTTAATGTGTTCTGATGCTGACAATATGTTTGGATGTAAAGTTTTCTAAATGCCTGTGCCTTTATGATTGTTTTGCTTGAGTGTATGTGATTTGATAAAAAAAAATATATTTTTAAATCATTCATCTCCCATTTCAAGTGGACTTAATAAATACTGAATGTGCCTCAGACTGATATATATGGTTATATATCAAATCTTCTGTTGATTGTGTGGTCTTGAATTCAAATTACTTCAGAGATTTATTTTCCTTTTTCATATTTACCCATCTGTCCACTGTACTTTACAAATGAAAGCATTTTACATCACTTGTGTTTGTTCAACTATAGATCTAATAAATGCAACAGCAGCCACATTAATCTCAGGCTCATCAAACTGTCTCTCAGTATCCCTTCAGGCTCCGTGGATGAAGGCAGAAAACTGAACTGTGTAGTGGGACAGACAAGGACTCCTCTTAGGGAGAAATCACTGCTCAATATAGTTTTATATTCACTGACAGTGCTCCAGTACGTAAGGGAGTCACCGGTCTGTCATCCTTTGCTAGAAGATAGAACCAAATTACCAAATCAAATCAAATGCACCAGCCTTCCAGGAGGGAGTGCAGGAGTCTGTGTTGAATAATTCTGCCCACCAGGTGAATCCAGTCCCCTCAGTGAGGTGCGACAAAACAGGAAAACCAGCAGATCCTGACCAGAGATCTGAAGGGGACGTCACAAGTGTTAAACCAGGAACAAATCTCACACCATCAAAACAACTGAAGAAACAAATGCACAGATATTATCTTGTTGGTCTCATGCGCTTAAATGTACAAAGACATGTTCTTTTTTCAAGAAATACAATAGAAAAGATTAATAGAGATTGGTGCTACTAAATACATTATTTTGTGTACTCAGGTCAGATAAACAGGATTGTGTTGAGCCACGGTACTCTGCACCGAGACAATTCATGCATTTTTAAATTTTACACGGGCTGAACGACCAACACGTTTCCTTTGCAGTGCAGTGTAAAATCCTGAAAGAGTTAACCTCTTCCACGGATTCAAGGTTAAAACATTTTTCTTGTCAGTCTTTTATGGCGGGATATAAAAGTCTAACCAGTGCAATTTGTTCATGAAAAGATGGTCCTGCGTTTAATTTTGCATGGAGATGAAGAGCACGGTTTTCCCTGTGAAGCAGAAAACTGGAAAGCTTTGTGGTCTGAGGTGAAGACTGTGTGTTTTGTAGTCGGCTGCAGCATCCTGGACCCTTTTGTAAAAAATGTTATATACCCCACAAATCCCCCAATATATATTCCTAATATTTCATTGCAGTCTCCTCTTTACTTTTTTGTTTACAGTCTAACTATATAAAGACAGTAAAAAGAAGCTCTGCAGCAGCACCTACCCTGCACACTGCCTTAATGCCACCAAGGACTCCAACCACGTGTCCTTTTTAATTAAGGACTTCATGTTCCTCTACAGTCTACCTGGATTCCGATAATACCACGAAATGTTTTTGTTGCTTTTCTACAGTCTGCGAATTCTTTTCAGCACCTGTCGCCTGACCTTAAAATGCTTTGCACACAAATACACGTGAAATTATTTCCCCATGCAAACAGCAAGAATATAAATCCAGTTCGACCGGGTGCGTTGATGAATTTGAAACACATTTTTGCAGCCACACATGTCAGCTGTTGTTGTTGCTGAGTTGCAGATGATGAAGCTCTTTTTCCCATCACACAGTAAATGGATAGTAAATTGCATGTGCCATGTGACAGGGATGAATGTAATTATTGCTGCCCATTATCCATACACACACTGGGATGAGCAGAGGGTGCACAGTACAGTTTTAATACTCAGGATCGGTTGACAAACACCCACAGAGAAAAAGACATATTGCATTATGGTGTGTATGGTTATATGTTAATTGCAATGAAATGCCCACACAGTCTTCAGTGCTCAGCAGGGCATTTCACATCCTTTTCCTGTGGATTCAGCCACACAGAGGCACAGTCAATGCACATTTTTGTCCTAATTAAACCCCCGCACGGCCCACCTCTGCTCTGTTCAAGCTGGCGTGTGCAGCTGAGGCTAATTTATTTTAATGCACAGACAAAACATCTATGAAGAGTTTACCAAAAATAGGGGATTGGTGCCAGCAGCGTTGAATGCTGCTCATGTTTCGGATGGCACTGCCACACTGAGTGCATAATAACACTGGAAATACCAGAAAAGGTCACCAAATCGGCTTCAGAGAAGAAAGGTCACCTTTCATTTTCATGTATTTAAAGGGGATTTACACGTTTAGGGTTAAGTGCAGGCAGACTGTTTGTATTCACAGCGAGCGAACCTGAAATCTGTGCAAATTCTGCCGCGTCTGGAAAGGATCCCGTCAGATTGAGAGTTTGTCTTCAGACTATAAATGACAAAGCAACACCTGACGTCCTGACTTTCACATTGACTTAATGCTGCACCCCTTTGGCAGGCTATAGGAACAGCAAAGGCTGCCAGTCAGGATCACCCATACAGAAAACAACTTCGCCTGAAGCAGCACTACAATGCATCCCTCCCCAGTGATTTGATAAATAATGTAAATATTATAAAATATGCCCCCTCCGGTGGAGAAACAAGCCGGAGTTGCTATTAATCCAAATCCTCCTTGTCAAGTGTCACTGCAGCAAGTGCTTAATCACACCAACAGAGAGCCCGGAGAGGAAATGAAATGCATCAGTGGCACTGCAGCTGAAAATGACAATCAGCCAGTTCAGCGATGCCTCTGATGATCAGGCATATCAATGAGCTGAGAAAAAGAGACTGAGAGAGAGATACACCCACAGCTACTGAGAGAGTCGGTGGCACAAATGTAGGTCAGTCTGCAGCATCTGAAGAAGTACCATAAAAGATTTAGGTGACTAAGAGATTGATTACAATGAAATCTACTTATGTTAAAGGGTTATTATGAGGCCATATTCCTGAAATGACGCCTCTCAGTTGTTTGCTTTGTGTTCCATAGTATCATGCATCTAGTAAAAAGAACCATGGCAACACGGAGCAGTGAGTGATCCAGAGGCAGAAAGCACTGAATGTAATTGAACTACGGAACATCAATTGCTGTTATTAAGCTATTATTCTGAGTATGGAAAAGCAGTGCTCAGGTTCAGTAACCAAAAGGTTATTGGCATCTAGATTCATCAATTTAAGGTCAACTATTTTTACTGTACTATGATAATCACAAAAATCTGAATTTCAAACTGTTCTTACTTACTGTTTCTGTTAAGAAAGCTAATTAATTATGTGTACATAAATTTCTTGTCTTCCTTAATCCTTCATGATGGTATTCCTGTGTAAGAGATGGAGGAAACAATTCACAGCCCTCAGAGTCTGTGTATAAGTCAATATTTTACCTTTCAATTCTCTCTATTCTTTCATAACAGAAAGGAAATGACGATGAAACACATGTTGCACAATAACTTCACCAGATACCTGTTTGATTTGGTTCTTGATGCAGAGGGAGGTTTATGGATTTGTAAATGATTTCTTCATGGCCAGAATGTAATATGTGCAATATGTGTAAGGTGCAATGAGAGTTGTGGAATGTGATTTTGTTCACAGGCTGCTATGTGTGTGTGACATTTAAA
>OMNN01050776.1:0-29730 GCA_900302755.1 Chromis chromis
CATGCAACCAGACATATGTTGGCCCACATTCATGGAGATAGAAGTTCATCAAACAACCCTGAGTTCAGAGCTGCTTTCATCTGATCATGGCATCATACTTTTTAGAGCAAGCATGCAGGGTCATCCTGAAGAAATGACTACCCCTTAACTGACTTCTCTTCTTGATGAGGACCAGCAGCCTGACATGGAACAGTTCCTAGATACTTTACTGTACCTGCTCCTGACTAATATATCATACCATGAATCGAGAGCGAAGCTCTGAAGATATTCAGAGAGATTTATCCAAAGCAAATACAAAACTGGACCAACAAAAAATCCAAACTTTGTCTCTACAGGTGATCTAGTCTATCATCACTGTTGACCAGTGACTCAAGTCCAACAGCATCACTGTAGCTGATGTCCGAACCAGGAGTCAGCACAACTACAACCTACCTCAACCTCACATGAGGATACAACTCTGAGACACCTGAACGTCTCCATTGAGAGGATTTTTCATTCTACATCGGGACTTTTCCTACAATTGCCTTTAAATTACATCCTGCTTGGCATCATAGAGGAGGGTCTTTACCACCAGCTTTCCTCAACAGACTTTCATTACCTGACTGTGTAAACCAAAGTTACCTGCTTACTTACTTGTGTACTGAGACACATTGACACTGGCTCCTTCAGTGAGGCCATTATCTGCTATAGCAGTCACAGTTATTGTATACTGGACACCAGCAGTCAGGTTAGTAATGTTTCTATATGTGTCAGTCACATTGTCACTCTCAGTTACATTTCCATCTGTCCACTGAACTCTATAGAAAGAGCTGTTTCCCTCTGGTTTAGTCCAGTTCAGAGTTATAGAGGATGTTGTGAAATTAGTGACTTGAAGATTGTTGACCTGTTCAGGCTCTGTGAATTAGAGCAATGTCAACGAGAAAACCATTAATATTCTCTGAGTCAAAATCAAAGTGGGAACTATGACACTACAAAGGTGTTGCCTCAGAAACATTCATATGGCTGGAAGTTCATCTGACATCCATTTTCTTTCCAACCTGTTATCATACTGCCTGGTGTTCTCTGCAGACTTTCACTACCTGATTGTAAGGACCACATTTAAATGCTTACTTACTTGTGAACTGAGACACACTGACACTCGCTCCTTCAGTGAGGCCATCATGTGCCACAGCCGTCACACTTATGTTATACTGAACACCAGCAGTCAGGTTAGTAATGACCTTAAATGTCTCAGACACATTTACAGAGTCATCTATTTCTCCACCAGTCCACTGTACTCTATAGAAAGAGCTGTTTCCCTCTGGTTTAGTCCAGTTCAGAGTTATAGAGGATGTCGTGACATCATTGACAGTGAGATTCCTGACTACTTCAGGCTCTGTGAGTGAGAAGGCAGTGGATGCAAAGGAAAAGTAAATTAATGTACAACAAAGTGCAGTAATGACACTTAATGGGGAAACCACCTGTCTTCACACTTCAGCTCTCCTATCACATACTGATTATGTTACAATGTAAGCCCAACTTAGATGTGTACTTACTTGTGTACTGAGACACAGTGACACTTGCTCCTTCAGTAACGTGATCATCTGCCACTGCATTAACACTTATGTTATACTGGACACCAGCAGTCAGGTTAGTAATGTTTCTATATGTGTCAGTCACACTGTCACTCTCAGTTACATCTCCATCAGTCCACTGAACTCTATAGAAAGAGCTGTTTCCCTCTGGTTTAGTCCAGTTCAGAGATATAGAGGATGTCATGAAATCAATGACAGTGAGATGCCTGACTACTTTAGGCCCTGTGAGTGAGAGAGAACAGTGGATGGAAATGTAAAGTAAATTAATGTACAACAAAGTGCAGTAATGACACTTAATGGGGAAACCACCTGTCTTCACACTACAGCTCTCCTATCACATATTTATCGTCTTACAATGTAAGTCCAACTTAGATGAGTACTTACTTGTGTACTGAGACACAGTGACACTTGCTCCTTCAGTAACGTGATCATCTGCTACAGTAGTAACATTTATCTTGTACTGAACACCAGCAGTCAGGTAAGTAATGTTTATAGTAATAGTAGTAATGTTTATATACGTTTCAGTCACATTGTAACTCTCAGTTACATTTCCACCTCAGCAACATTCATATAGCTGGAAGTTCATCTGACATCCATTTTCTTTCCATCATGTTATCATACTGCCTGGTGTTCTCTGCAGACTTTCACTACCTGATTGTATGGACCACATTTAAATGCTTACTTACTTGTGAACTTAGACACACTGACACTTTCTCCTTCAGTGAGGCCATCATCTGCCACAGCCGTCACACTTATGTTATACTGAACACCAGCAGTCAGGTTAGTAATGACCTTAAATGTCTCAGACACATTTACAGAGTCATTTATTTCTCCATCAGTCCACTGAACTCTATAGAAAGAGCTGTTTCCCTCTGGTTCAGTCCAGTTCAGAGATATAGAGGATGTTGTGATTTTAGTGACAATGAGATTCCTGACTACTTCAGGTTCTGCAAGTGAGAGAGGGCAGCAGAACCAAAGCAAACATGCATTAAAATACAACAAAGTGCAGTAATAACCCTACATAGATTAAAAATAAAAAAAAAATTAAAAAAACACTGTCTCCATACTTTAGCTCCCTAAACACATAGCGATACAATGTAAGCCAGATTAAGGAGTGTACTTACTTGTGTACTGAGACACCGTGTCATTTGCTCCAATAGTGAGGCCATCATCTGCCACAGCATTCACAGTCATTGTATACTTGACACCAGGAGTCAGGTTAGTAATGTTTATGTATGTTTCAGTCGCATTGACATTCTTAGTCTCAGTTCCATCTGTCCACTGTACTTTATAGAAAGAGCTGTTTCCCTCTGGTTTAGTCCAGTTCAGATATACAGAGGATGCCGTGAAACCAATGACTTTAAGATTGCTGACCTTTTCAGGCTCTGTGAATTGGAGAGATGAGAAACAATTCACATTTTATAGTCTGGACACTGAGCCTAACAAAATAACATCATCACCCGTGCGTTTAATATCTCTGCTTTATGTATTCAGAGAGCACCTGTTGTGTATGTGGATAATAAAAATGATTCAACAAAGTGAACAGACTTACTCGTTGTGACCTCTTTGCAGCAGTTCAAACAAAGAACACTGATCTGATAGACGGCTCCAGGAGTCAGACCAGTTATCGAACCATTTCCAGAGATGTTGTTGTTAGTGGATAAACTGCAGTTTGGTTGGGATGTGAAGCTGACAGTAGTTGTTTCTGTTAACATTAATGTTTCTGCTGTACAGTTTTCTAAAAAAAAAAAAAAAAAAAAAAAATAGAACAACAACACAAGACCAAATAATCAGAAATAATCACAAGCATATTTTAAAAATAATCTTTGAAAATGATTTTTGTATTCTATTATACAACTATTTATTTTAAAACAGAAGGACAAAGTAACACACATATAGCACAATAAACAGTACTTACGGGGAAGGACACATCCTGCTTGAGTGTTCTGCAGAGTTGAAAACAGAGAGAAGCAAAGTAAATCATTTTGCACCAGCAGAGGTCAGCATTACGTTTTGAACAGATTCAAAGTATCAGAAACCAAACCACCTGTTCAGTGTCACAGAGAATCGCTCATAACAGTTAAATGACATATGATGCATCCTAAAGGAGGTTGAACTGATGGCAGCCTTGTCGTGGTCAAAAAGCAGCTGGAGGACTCAGAAGTCAAATTTCTGTTCAGTTAAGTCTGTACATTTAATTTCCCAGCATGTAGGGCTAAATGCTGTTTCAGAGCTTATTATGGTGGATAAATACTGAGCCCATTGTAGAGCTGGCTATCTAATTTTTTTTTTTTTATTCTTTTCTATGCGCACAGAATTCCTAAAAGTTGGTATCAAATGCTTGGTCACATTCTTGGACTTTAACGATTCTTTAAATAGATCTTTCCTCATGTGAATTAGGAAACAGCATTTCTGGCACATTATGCATTGTGAAGTTTCCATTATCCAAAGTAAAGCATTGTATAAGCACAAATATCAACACCCAGATCTTCATTATTTGATTTTTGCTGCCCCAATTGTTGTCAAATTTCACAACCTACTGGAATAAACCCTAAAAATATCTATAATGTGTGGGATCTTAATTACATTCAAAGTTTAACATCCAACAAGGTTTTCTTTCTTTTTCTTTTTTTAAATGTACAAATCCATTCAAATAGCTGTGAAGAGCATCAGGTTCTTGTTTACCCATCAAAACACTTCCTCCTTGTTGGTTCCAAGGGACACACAAAAGCTCAGTATTGTGGGATAAAGTTCCTTTGTAACTGATTAAAAGATCGTGCTTGTGTAGTAGTTAGGGCAAACAAGGAAGTAGACTGCTGAAAACCTGGCCATCTGTAATCATTCTGCGGCCTCATGGGTAATGGTAAACGTGGGGAACCATTGCTGAGAATATTGTTCTTCCTCCTCATAGGATTACATCTGGATATCTCATTTCTCAAACTCCATAATGACAAACAAATGCTGATCGCAGCAAACCATAATGTCACTGTAAGGAAGCACCAGCTCAGCCCTTTAGTGTAGAAATGTGGATATTAATCACACGCTGTTAGTTTTGATTTATAATCCCAATATCAGTTGCTGGAGTCAGAACTGTACTTCACGTTAGAGTTAAGTTTGTTTGATTTAAAATAGATCTGTGAGATGATGTTATTGGTACATCTGTCCAATATGCACCAATCATCACATAGTTTATCCATCAGAGATGCTCCAACTTTACTGTTTAAAATACTGTTAGCACTGCCTGCAGCACATGTAGCAGAGTACGTATCACATCTGAGCAGGTGGTGGTGCGGAGTCAAGAGGTGTCTTCACAGTAAGCTGAAAACTGTTTTGTGATATACATTGCTGGAAAGTTAATAATCAATGGCCCCGTAATTGTTAATTTTCAATATAACTCTAACATGCTATATTTATACATATATATATAAATATATAAGGAATATCTGCCAATACATTGATATTGCAATATTTGAAAAAACGTAAAAAGACCTCATGTTCTAAAAGCCATCGTCTTGTGGGGGCTTTTTAAGCAACTCTTTTATTTGGTATATGAGTAGGCAGGTTGTCAGAGTAGACTTTATAGGCGATGTGTGAGGAACTGAAGGATGCACTAATAAGTTGTTTATTTTGAATGCTCAGTATTTACGATGGATTGTTGATCTATGAATTGTGGCATTGTTATTGGAAGCATTTTAAGAAAATCATGTGCAATTTAAGTCAAGGCATGTCTGGAGTTTCGATAGGTCAGTTTGAAATGGGTAGGCTGGCCCCCATGCTATACATACATGCTGCATTTGATGGCGACTGGGAACTCTGAATTTCCAATCTGTAAGGTGGAAAAATCTACGTAAATGCCACCAGAACCTCGATTTCCTATTTGTAACTCCAGTAAGGTTTTTCAACTTCAACTTCTGCATTGTTGTCATTCTGATAATAGCAGCCTTCACAGTAAATAGTCCATAAAAAACTTCTCTACTTTTAATAATTTAATACCTAAATGTCTAAAATTGTAGGCAATGTATTTTTTGCACCTTTTTTGTAATTCTAATGTTTGTTTCTTCAGTTTACTGAACAACACAGAAAAGCAGCTTGTAGGGAGCTATAATTTTGTTTCATGTTTTGGTATCAAAAGAGGTCAAAAATATTGTAACTTCAAGGTCGAACTTCCCATTTACAAAGTACATTGAATGCAGCACTATATGAGCATACTGGGAGACAGAAAAATGGTTTGCTCTGAAGGCAACACTGTACCTAATCATTTAACTTATTTAGAGTAATTGTTTGTTTCCCTACAAGTTTTTCCCCTTTGTTTCATGTTTTTTTTAGAGTCTGCAAATATGTCTTATATCTCACCACCTACCCTTCCACCAGTCATGTACGTGAACCTATGTCCACTTGAACTCTGCATTTCTACTCTGGTTATCATCCATATCCTGGTCTCAGGACCAAACTCACAACCCTGCATTACTTATTAGCCAAAATTTAAACAGCCTTGAGTCACTTGCTGACAAGTTGCCTTTCAGACTATTTGCTACTCAGCTAAACATTAAACACATGGCATCATAGCTCAAACCTGCATCATTCTCTCCCCCACAAAGATCCGATAACCAATCATTAACTTCCAACAGTGACATAACATACTACACAGCATCAACGCTACAATGTTCGCTGTTTGTTTAAACTCATTTAGAAAGATGTTGATTCGACGAATGATAATTTTGGAATCTGTGATGCTGTTAAATTCCATTATTTTGCAAATTAAATATTCTGAATATTCTAATACTGGAGGCTGGAATAGGAGAATATCTGGTATTGTTGCTTAACTATTGAGTTCAGCAAGAAATTATCAATTATTAATCAGCTCCTTTTTTCTAAAAATCAATTAATGTCAGCTCTGATGATAACTTCATTGAGGTAGAATTTATAATGCATAAGTTTAGCTCAGTCTACAAAATAAATTAGTACTAAAGTGTATATTTTCATTTTGTAACAACCATTTTTCTCATTTACATACCATCTGTTGCATTGTACTGTTGTCTTTTGTACATACTTTGACTATATTAAATTGAAGTCATGCTAAAAAAAAGTAAGAACTTTGTCATGCAACAGAACAGAATAGACCCAACAATTTAAAAAATCGTCAGACCATGGTAACACGAAAAGAAAAAATTCCATTCTCCGTTAAGAGTTGCCCCCTTCCACCCACCCGTCGACGCAGATCGGTGTCCTCCCTTTAACTTTTCCTTTTTCTATTCACATCGTTGACCCTTCCCTTCCTGCCAACCCTCAGGGACGCTATTCTTCTCTCTGAAGAACAAAAAGGTTTCACACAGCGATGCCTGGAGGTTTAAGGTTTCAGTGCTCTCTGAGGATCAGGTGGAAGGAGTTTACATACAGAAACACATCACCAAGTCAAATATGGTTTATACTGTACGCATGACTTCATTCTTTATTCTTGAAAATCGGTATAATTTGCTCTTTAACCCGAATCTCTAAGATCAGCCAACCAGCCATTATGTAAAATATCATTTGAAAAGGCTCTCTGTTACTTTGGGTGGATTTTGCACTTCATCAGGAGGAACAGCTAGAATGAGGAAGTACACATGTATGCAACTATACTTCTGCTGTTTATGTAGGGCGTCTGACCGGACTAACGCCCTGTGAAACAACGTGTGAATGGGTGTTTGAGAATTAATAACTATTTATAATTTAGAGACACTTTGTATTTCCACCATATATAGTTGTTTAAGCTTCACTCAAAATGAAAGGTGTGACTTTTACCAGCTCTCTCGTTCTTAACAATTAGTTCTTATGTATGGTGTATAAATAGATAACTTTTGCTCTTTCAGATTGCTGGAAGCTGAACATGCCATACACTAATCAGAGTGAACAAGAAAGTTGAAAGATTTTAAATTCAAATACTGATGTATTAGGAATCAGTCAAACGCTATCAATCACACCCTCTCATTGCTTAACTTTTATAGTCACATTTTGCCAAAAATTGACTGTCAAAGCTCTACCATTGGCAGAGTTTGCTCTTTTGAGTCTTTGTGAAATATTTAACATGTTACAGTGATTTATCTTCTAATTTCACTGCAAACAATATACAAGTACTATTAACCTTATGAACCCCAAACTTCCCTGCCAAGTTATCTTTATAAAATCGCCAACATTACACCATTTGTCATAGCCAGAAACTGTAAAAACAGGAAAAAAAACATCAGACTTTCAACCATCCAAAGATCCTTGAATTATTTGTCTATGACGTGTTGTTCTATCTGAAAAAGTAACCAAAAACTAACGAAAAATTAAACGTTTGTACCAACTATATTCTGTAAAAGCCAATAAAATGCTCCTCGGCACAGTCAAGAAGCAAGAACTGAGTCAGGTATGACCAACAAAGTTTTGGTTGAACTGCAGGCAGTGCGTACACGAAGCAGAGTATGGAAATAAATTTAAAAATGTAAGCATACACAGATACAAGAAGACAAAATTAACTTGCTGGATTTAAAAATATAAGCAGTAAAATATCTGTTGTATGTGGAGTCACTATAATATAACCTTTATTGATCCCCTGGGGAAATTCCTTCTCTGCATTTGACCCATCCTATACAAAGTTAACCTTAACTACATACTAGGAGCAGTGGGCTGCCGCGGTGCAGCACCCAGGGAGCAGTCAGGGGTTAAGGGCCTTGCTCAAGGGCACACAGTGGTGGTGACTGGGACAAGTGGTCACTCTCACTTCCCACCTCAACCTCTTGCCAGTCCGAGGACTCGAACCGGCGACCCATGGGTTACAAGTTCGCTTCACAAACCAGGGGCCACCACTGCCCCCACTACACAATGTACGAGTTTTTTTTCCAGTTATATAAAATAAACATCAAAGAAATTCAATGTTTTTTTTGTCTTGTATTATCTATGACATATCTGTGGCATACTGCACAAAAGATATATTTGAGTTTTCTCTACATCGAGCCGTGGTTCTGTTGTTTCCCTAAAGGTGCAGGACTTTATATTGCCAAGAAAAATGAGCCCACGGCAAGTAAAAATGTGACGGGAGCAAAGAAACACGGAGGAACTTCTCAGAGTTCAGAGGGTGCACTAACATCAGCATCATAACACAAATAACACAAAACTGACTAGCAGGATACCGAGATGGTAAAACATGCAGCAGCTACACACCCAGTAATTGTAAACGCCAGAGCTAGTGCAGTAGAGTTGGAGTTGACCAAAACCAAGCAAAAAGCAGAGTGAATATAGGACTCCTATTCATCAGGTGGTCAGAAACGTGACTCCAACATTTCTGCGTTTACTTAATAAGTAGCTGATTCGGTTGCAATAACAGATTTGAGATATACCATTTATGATAAATGTAACAGAAAGTCAATTAGCCTACGTGTATAGATGCCACAGCCCAGGTAATAATCACAGTGTTTGTATGTGCATTTGCTGCCATGCTACATGTTGAGAAGCTATAAAAGGTCTTAAAGTGCTATATATGTGTGTGTGTGGCTTTGTATTCCTTAAAATCACCAAAATGTATTCATTCAGTTTAGATTAAAAGTGTGCTTGGGGTTGTTTTTAATACGACCACTGGAAGTCACCAAAGTCATACATTTTCAGAGTTTTATAAATAAGGATTTAACACAAATTGCATATGACTTTAACCTGACCTGTTTAGTTACATTTAGTTAAAATCTGTATGGTTATTGGCTGATTAAAGTAACTATCATAGTGCTAATGGGTGGTGAAGATGATTGAATTGATCTGCCATTACACAACAACACTTTTACCTAGAAATCTTTTAGGCTAGCATGAATGAGAAAAGCTTGAACGGCTCAAAAAATATGGAAATCTGAACTTCTATAATTTCAAGACGGCAACGAAAATCGGCTGTTGAGGATGATGGTACACGCAGTTTATTCTATTTAAAAACAAACTTGGTCTTCGAAATATGTTTTTAAAAAACTTCATAAGCACATGTGAAACCGCCTGCTGTAAACCGCACTAAACCGAATATGGCAAAGGTCACGCATCTTTGTGTAAAAACGGCATCATAACACTTTCACAGTCTCATGTTTTCATACACATATTCATATTAAACTGACCTCCGGGGATGTGACTTCTCTAAGCTGAGACTCCCAAAAGTTGTATTTCCCTTGGCCCTCTTCCTAAGAATCACTTAATTTCTCCTGACTAAATAAACAAAACAACGTCTCAGGGCCATTATGCTTTGGCACCGACTCAGCGAGCAGAAATAACGCGACTCAAGAGTCCCTTTTGGGAAACGCTGCCCTAGAAATACTGGAGCTCAAATAATGGGCTTCATTTTTCTTAACTCCACCCATCTCATGCTTTTGTGAGACCTTGTAGGATCATTTTAATCAGCTGATACCTCTTTACGGCTTTTATTCTTTGTTCTTGCTATCTGGTAAGTTGTTAGATAAACAGTGGCTTCTTATTCTGCTGCAAATAACTTTTGCTAGTGTACACAAATCAAGTAGACACACAGTTCTTAGAAACTGTCTGCTGAGGAGCATAATTTAATGCTCATTGGGAAACATACTTTGCTAGTGACCTCTTTGCCCTGTATACTAGCTGTGCCCTTTGACTGGGCCTGTCTGCAGTAGGAGGAGGAGGAGGAAATGGCTGTACTGACCACACTATGTAAACATTACATCACCCCTAAAGGCAGCCTGCCACTCTCTGATTCCTTCTGATTCCTTGCAGCCCAGATAACACCCCGGTTCCTTCCTGCACAATAACACCCCGACCCATAAAAACAATCAAAAAATCACCTTTAAAGGGCTGTTTACTCAGGGATCAGTCGCTTAACATTAGCTCCTCATGATCTGATAACAAAATTGTAAAGAGAGAGAGAGAAAAAAGCTGCACAATACTTTATTTCTGCTCCTTGAATTACGCAAAGTAATAAAAAAAAAAAAACTATGGCTCAGGTCTTGTTGCCCTTGCGGACTTGCTGAGTGGAGAAAGTGGATTCCTCTACGGCTGTGAATTCTGCAAAATCATGTTATCTGATCAAACCCAAAATGTGTGTGTGTTGATGATTAGCAACACAAAACGCCTAAGGTTCAGGAGGGAGAAACAGATAAATCTTGATAGTAGTCCCCTTTTATGGATTTTTATTTTCCTTCTCTATTTGACCTTTTCTGCTCTTTTGTTAGCTCTATTCCACTTATCTGGCAAATCAGAGACTCTTCACTTTATTCTTGATTTGTTATTCTTTTCTCCTCTTGCAGCATTTGCGCGTTGACGTCTTCCGTCCTCAACTTGATGCTGTTGTGGCATGAGAGGAGCTTTTTGTCCTTTTAATTGGGCTGTGATCGAGTATCAGTGAGTGAGTGTTGATTAGTGCGACTGATATTTGGCAGCTTGGGCATGTTACCAAACTGACTGTTAGTGGGTTACAACTGGCAGGCTTTCTTAATAAAAGGGAAAAAGATCCAAACACGAGAACGTAATACTGCAGAAAAAACACTGAAGTTGAAGGGAAAAAAGGATTTGAGAAAGCTCTGACTCAACTGAGCCTAAAATGCAATAACTGTAGTATAAAGGCACGCTATCTTTTTAAAAAAATCACCAACATTTCACCATTTATCAGAGCCAGAAACTGTAAAAACAGTCCTTGAGCTACCGTTCCACTAAAAAAGTTACTCAAAACTAAGCCCAAAATGATGACATTCCATAAAAATCACATTATTCTTTAAAGTTCACCAAAAATAAATAGTTTGTAATGACAAGATTCTGAAGAAAACAAAATATTCTGCACTCCTTGGCACAACTGAGAAGCCAGTAGTGATGCAGCTGCTACTAACAGTCATGGGGCAAATATTCAGGGACTTTTTGGCTGAGGGTTGAACTGCAGGTGGTGTTTACCACCTGCAGCAGAGAGGAGACAAGTATGGAAACAAATTTAAAATAGAAATAGCAAAATATCTATAGCATGTAGAGTTGCCGTCTTTTCCAGTATTGGTATCGCTTGTGGGCACTTGAAAAATGTTGCACATGTTGCTTACAAGTTTTAAAAAAAGAAAGAAATATTAATAATAAAAGATATTCAACTTTAATTTTTCTTTTTTAATGATTTAAGGCATTTTAAGTGGGTCATAGTGCACATAAGACATTTTCGAGTTCTCTCTACTTCTAGCCATGCTTGTACTGTTTCCATAGAGGTGCAAGACTTTATATTGCAGTGAAAAATGAGTTCACAGTGAATAAAAATGTAAAAGGAGCAAAAAAAAAAATACCCAGAAACTTCTTTAGGCTTAAATGGAGGAGAAAACTTAAACAAAGCATTAATCTGTCAGAGCAGTCAAGGTTTACTGTGTTATGTATCATTGACTAGATAATGACTGCAAAGAGAAAATACCTATAATACCTCCTGGTTGCTCTGCTCTATGTATATTTATGGTATTTACCGACCTATTTATCAGATTAACATTACATCGTTGCTTGGCATTAAGACTAACCATGTTGTGTTTGTATTTGCTATGTGGTTGAGGTAGGTGTATACGTCACTTTCGGAGGTTGAACTCTGACTCTGCTGACTTGGCACACATGGTAATGATGCGAATCCACTGTTAGCTGAAACAGATCGCATGGCTGAGTAGTGCAGTCGGGGTTTTCCCAGCGCGTGTTTGTCATATAGTTTGTACAAACTCAATGAACACTTTAATCTCATAGTTGCAATAAAATCAGCTGAGTCAAGTAAAGCGATGGTCCGTGAAGGTCAGTGGCTGTTGGAACACGTCAGAACGTGTTATAATGTATAAACCAATAAGGTGGAAGATGAAGGACATGCATGTCTGAAAATGTATTGTAACTTAATTGTAGTACCTGGTTGTGCCACCAGGTGGAGCCTCTGACTGTTTAATACTGTAGAGACAAGAGGAGGTGGTCGCTCAGACTACAGGCAGTTCTGGGTTGGCAAACAGAGAGCATTGTGGGGATTTAGCAAAGGGCCACCATGACTAATACTTCTGTGGCGGCTAATGGGTACTGACCTACGCTTAAATATTCAGCATAAGCCATAGTCGTTTAGAGGATTTTAAAGCCAGGTGGGTAATGCATTAAGTCACTGTCATGGCCAATGATGTGTTTAAGTTGTTAAATATACTGTTGCTCTATCATCTTAATGGAATAATGTTCACCGTATATTACTCATTTTAATGATTAAGTGATTGTCGATTGACAACACTGCAGAATGTTTAAAATTTGCATCCCTAATTAGAACAAATTAAGGTTAAGCGAATTCCCTACCAAAAATGTTACGCACCTATACTTTAGCTCTGTATGTGTTCACTTAAATTGCCTGTTTAAAGCCCTTCCAAAAACTAAAAAGCCTCACAGCCTTAACTGATGTCACCGCTTTAGTGTGTAAGTCTGTCAGGGCTCGGAATGGTATGAAAAATATTAATGAGTATGTATACTGTCATGGTGGGAAACAACTTGTTTCATTCGCAGTGTGATCAGCTGATCACTCCCTCCTTGTGACATTATAGTGTTTATACATTTTAGCAAACTACTAAAAGTCAAGAACCCCATGAACATCTGTAAATCCACTGCAGACGGTTGACTGGAAATACAAACATTTCCACAAATGGGCAATAAAAACCACACTTACAGATACATTTCCACATGGATTTCTTTTTTACTACACCATCTATACTTGGTTTGTGTACATGTTGTGCTGGGCAGCACCACATTTATTTCACCAGGTGTACTATGAACTGGTTCTAGTTGTTAGCTTTGTATTTGGGACAGTTTACACATTTATCATTCCTATTGGTTCATACAGCTTGGTGTCATCACGTAAATTCTAGCATAGCTCCACTTAACCTCAACCTAATAATAATAATAATTTATCCCCTTACGGAAATTCAACCTCTGCATTTAACCCATCCTACTAGTAGCAGGAGCAGTGCGTTGCCACGGTGCAGCGCCCAGGGAGCAGTCGGGGGTTAAGGGCCTTGCTCAGGGGCCCAGCAGTGGCTGCAGTCGGTGTTCGATCCTCCAACCTTCTGATCACAAGTCAGGCTTAACCTGTTGGGCCACCACTGCCCCCAAAGTAAGTAAGTTTCCCTAAGTAGAAATCTTATTATCCAGAGTGATTTCTGTGCAGGGCCACACATGCAGGTGCAGCTCAGAAAATAGGAATAAAATGAAAAAGTACAAAAAATTCAAAAATGTATTTTCATATATTCTACATTCATTACACATAGATGTGAAGTATTGAAAGCCTTTTTTTGTCTGATTATGATTATGGCTTACGGCTCATGAAAAATCGGCTATAAAACTGCGTGTCTATCTGTATATTTGTGTGTTTACATACTGTATGTTCAAAAGCGCATCACAATCTAAATCCTCTGTGCTATTTTTCCTGATCAAAATGCAGAAGTTTATCTTGTGACGCAAACATCAAATTCAGTACAATGTGAGGTGAGATTTGCCAAAGCTACAATTCTGCTCTCTTCTTCTCCCTTCTAATAAACTGGCAGCTTGTTCTCTATTTAAAGTTCATTACAGTTTCTCACGAGTGACCTTCTCATTGTTTTTCTTCTAACGTAACTTCCTAGCACTTCCTGAGCCCACCCACAGTCCTCTGATAACACAGTCGGACAACATAATGGACGTTTAAGTTAAGCATTAGGCTGTACTTCATACCTCCACCTCATAAATGTCAAACAAAGGAAGACGGGAGCCACACGACAGTGGCTAATAAATCAACACTTGTCTCACTTCAGCTTGTTGAGGTTAACCTAAAGCCAAAACATGCCTTGACAGACTGTAATGCTGCTTCCTCTGAGGTGGGCCATATGTAATTCCATTATGTCAATTATGTTGCTTGATGATGGTTTTTCCATCATCAAGCAACATGTTTGATATAAAAGTATTGTACCTTGTTTTAAAGTCTGTCACGAGACACGGCTCGACCTGGAAACAATGAGATATTTGACTTAATTATTAATTCCGAATAGTAAAGAACATATTATCTTTGACCTCTGTTTTGCTACTTGGCTTTAAGAAATTGACAGGACAGAGGACTACAAAAGAAGCACTTCACCTCTAAAGTACAGTATGTTTTCTCATTTACCTTGACTGATCAATACTTGTATTTAGTAAGATTTATGAATTAACTAGAGGCTAGACTATTACTTAACCCACTGAAGCCAAAAACCAGCCAGCGAGTTTGAAACTTATGTTATCTTTTTAAAACTCACTAAGAGTGCACTAAAATTATAATTTTGTAATTGTAGAAGGAATCCTCAGATTTTCAACAGTCCTTAGACGTAGCACGTGTGACCTTCCTTTTTACAATTCTACAGTTTCATTTAGCAGACGCTTTTATCCAAAGCGGCGTACATAGGTAGGTAGGCGGGGCAGCATTAAGGACCTTGCCTAAAGGTCCTCACTGGATACCTGCGCCCTGACCGGGATTTGAACCACCGATCTCCCATGCCAAGGTCTGCGGTGTTCCAGATGCTTTTATCTGGAAAACTTAAAGAATCTAAGTTTAAAATTGTGATATTTCTATAAAACCATTTAATTCTATGTTTCTTATTTAGAAATTCCCAAAAAATCAATGATTCATTGTGACCACATGTAAAAAAAAACAAAAAACTTTTGCACTATTTGGCGCAACCAGCAAGCCATTGGTGACTCAGTTACAGCCTGCAGTCATGTGACACAAATTCAAGGACTTTTCAGTTGAACTGGGCTGAACTGCAGGTTGTGTTTACACAGAGCAGATAGGAGACAAGTATGGGAACAAATGGAAAATGTGAGTAGTAAAATATCTATTCTATCACTGAAAATTTCCCCAGTTTTAGTAACCCATATGATCAATAAATGATCCTAGAAATGTATTTTTTTCTTAGGAATTATGGCATTATAACTGTGTTTTACTGTACAGGAGATATTTTTGAGTTCTCTCTACTTCTAATCTTGATTGTGCTGTTTTAATAGAGGTTATATTGCAATAAAAAAATGATCCCACAAATCTGACAGAGGCAACAAAAGTCTATTGCTTGGGAGTCATGGGATACATTTACCTACTTACCCATTACACTGAAAAATAGCACAACACATGAGTCAGAAATATACATTTACCTTAAATTAAAAATTAACATACAGGCTGATACTAATATGTTATATTAGACTCTTAATAAATTTAGAAAAGGATTTTAATGCAGCCTACATTCTAAAACTTTATGGGAAGTGAAGTGAAGTGAAGTGAAGTGAAGACTGGCCGATTCTGACTTATCAACAGTGGCTGTTGTAACTCTGATTCTGATGACTGACAAATTAACAAACTTGTTAAGTCACTTTTTTATTGTTTTTTTGGTGCGTTTAGTTTGTTTAGGCTCGTAACATTTGTCAGAAATCAGTGCAACAACATAACTAGACATGCTGTAAGAAGAAAATGTAAAAGGAGCAAAAAAGAAATCCATTTTTGTTGAGTTCTTTGAGGGGAAAGACAACCAGTATATTATAATTCACACCATTTGAGCTGGATAGCATTTCATTTCTGTGCAGACACAAATGGCCCAAAACTCCACATAAGCCTCCTTCTGTGGAACACTATAGGAACATGAATCACAAAACAACGCCGAAAGCCGTGTCTAAAAATACCCGTGCCTCCAAAAATTCCCTCCGCATGATAGCTTTAGCTATGAGTGTGTTTGTCTCCAGGTATCAGCTTCCCACACTACAGTCCTGCCGCTGCTATCAGAGGCCACATCAGAGCCTATGGAAATGAGTGACGTCGTATTTACTGTCCCGAGCGCCGTGCTGTACTCCGCAGAGTGCGAAGGTGCTGGCTGCAGATACCCATCGGAGTACAATGCACTTGCCATTAAAGCTTCCTCTTAACGCTGGTGTGCCGCAACGGGAGGAAATAGTGTATGAATGCATATGTACCCACACCCAAAGATTCTGGACACAGACGTCTGGGCCATTAAACTGATATAGAAGTGTGATGAGTGTGATGTTTGAAATGTGTGAAAATGAAGCATGAGGTGTGGGGTTGAGAAAACATACTGTGTTATTAGTAACTGCCCTCTTTCTCCTGAATTTCAGTGTAGTTGCTGTTTTTCCATGATAAAGTGGTAAAAGGAACTATGAATGTGTTCCTCTATGTAAATCCATACTGATTTAAAAGAACTGCTGCAGGATCCTACTTCATGTGAACCGCACACAACACCATCTTTGCATCTCTAATACATAAAACGCCAACAATCAACAACCGCAAAATGTAAAATCATCATTCCTAGTAGAACCATACAGAAACACTGAGACACAGTTTGGCTGATCAGAGCTGTGCCTACTACAGAAGTCAGTTGTCAATACCGCATACAACTGCTCTGACATTTCCTTTTATGGCCTGAGATTCCTGGTAAAATGGTGTGATGGCTGCTACTTGCAAATAGCACCATCCTCCGTCTCTGAGCAGTTGAAAATGTACGGAGGACTGTGTTACAAACAAGCTGCCGAGCCACGCTAGCAGCTCACCGAAGATCACCAAGTCATCAGGACGCATCAAGTGAAAAAACTGTCCAGGAGGCATCGTGCAGCATCCAACCACTACAGAGGCTGTCCACAGTAGTCGAGTCGAGTCACCGTTATTTATATAGTACATTTAAAACAATAGACATAAGGCAAAAGTGATTTTTAATAGAGAAATAAGACTAATGTAGGAACTTTACCAAACAACTTTAAGTATTAAGGTTAAGAACCCACAATATTACTGTATTTATTATAGAAACTTACCTAAGTAATTTAAATACAAGGGTTAAGAACTTATAAAATTCTATATCATGACAAATGACAATACGACAGTTACTGTGTTATGTGTCATGTCCCTAACAGTCCATGTTGTAATTGTCAGTGCTGCTTTAAATTTCTAAACTCCGAGCAATTTCTGGGAGCGTTTTTGGCTCCTGCTGCATTTTTTCTCACTGTGTTTTTCACTGCAATATAAAGTCCTGCACCTCTATGAAAACAGCACAACCATGGATGGAAGTAGAGAGAACTCAACAATGTCATATGTCCAGTTTGATACAGTTATGTTGCCATAAATCATTTTTTAAAAGTTGAATTTCTTTGATTATTTATTTTATAACAAAAATTTTTAAAAAAAATCTGCATAGACATCAACATTTTTTTCAAGTGCCTAAAAATGTTCCCAAAAATGAGTGCTCCACATGCTATATATACATATATATATTAAACTATTTACATTCTAAGCTTGTTTCCATGCTCTTCTGCTCTGTCTAAACACTGCCTGCAGTTCAGCCGAAAAATGTGTCCGTTGGTCACAGCTGAGTCACTCATGCATTCCCAGAACGGAGAATCCGATCCAATTAAAGAGTTTCTTTTTGGGGGGGAAATTTTTGTGATTTTGATGAAATACCAGAATTTTAAGCTTTGCCTGCTTTTGGGACAAATCGACACATCACAGATGAGTGGTTCAAGGACCATCAGAAAGTTGAGAATCTGATGATTCACAGTTTCTGGCATTGCTAAACTGATTAATTTAGGAGAATTTGTTATGCCTTTCAAACCCGTTGCCAGATTTTGGGGTTCAGAGGGCTAAAACATGCATTCAGGATGCAAAATAAGGTATTTACATGACTGTATCCAGCTACTCTTTCAGCAGTACCAATCAAAAGCCTTCCATATGTTTTACTGTTTCTATTTAACTCGCTGACGTCCGATTGGTGTGGCTCAAGCTCTTTTACTTGTCGTGTCTCCACCAAGGTGCTCATCTCAAATAGATTTTGGAAGAAAGATGTTATTGTATGAGGAGGCTGATGTCGCTGTAAGTAGTGACGATTGGTTCTGCTTGGGGCCATAAAATAGGTAAATAATGCTCCATATTTTAAACTACATGAAAACAAAGTGTTTACTTAAAAAGGCTCAGGCAAGCAGCATCATAACAGCCCCTGGATACATCCTCTGCGCACCACGTCAGTTTCTGGACTTACCAATTGCCACCTCTAGAGCCATGCTACTGAAAATATGCGAGTTTTATCACCTGGTTGTCGCTGGTACTAAGGAACAACACTAAATAAGAACTATATATGTTATTGTCATTTGTGTGGTAATAAAAATCCAGTTTGAAGCATTCTAACACTCAATCTGGAAAGACAGTGTGACTGAATGATAGGAAGACGAATGAAACCAGAGAAAAATAATGAATTTTAATCCCCACTACAGCCTCGTCTGGCCATAACTGGCTCAGAGGCCACTGATAAAATGATAGCTATCAGCTGACAATAAGGCCTTTCAGGAGCCCGTGTCTCATTTACATGCACTGGGGAACTGTGACTCTTTGTAATTCATCTTGTACATGCTGAGCTTCCAGTCGCAGCGCCGCTCGAAGGCAGCATGTTTTGGGATGTTCGTTTGAAACTGGACAGTCTTGATGCAGCTGAAGGGGGCTGAGAGTGGGTGGAGGGTGCAGCATTCCACAAAGGAGGACTTGATTTGTGGCTTTTGCACTTTAGACCAATAATGGGATGCGGGACAGTGGGAGGCTTGTGCTTTTCTAATTTGGATAACGCAAGAAGAATACATTTAGAGAGAAAACCTACAAATCAGACGTCATCAAGTCGTTGCGCGTCATCGCAATTCATCCACATTTTATTCGAGGCATTAGATGCGCAGCTAGCCAGAGAGACAGCACAGTGTCCATAACCACAGACGGGCCAGTTCTTTTAAGTGTTAGAAAACATCACATTTCCTTGTTCCAAGATGTTTCCCACTGATAGCAATGTCACCGTTCTCTCATTTCTACAAGCTGCACGGGGGCCGAGAAACAGAGATGCAGTGAATAGGAACAGAGAAAGGCTCCGTACCATGATAAACTCATGCAAAGTGTTGTACTTTTCCTGGGTCATTAATGGGTGAGTGTGAAGCTGTGACTTTCCGTGCACTTTTTTTTTTCTTTTTGGACTTAACACATCGCACTTTATGTGTTCTTGTCTATTTTGATTCCCATTTGCAGCACATTTGAGATAGGTCAAGGTCAATTTTATTTATATAGCACATTAAAAACAACCAAGGTTGACCAAAGTGCTTTACAGACTTCAGAATGATAAATGATAAACATTTACATATATAATGATAAACGACATGAAAAGCAGAACCGGAATGAGAAAAGATGTACAATATTTTAAGTACTGCATCAAGACAAAGTGTGCCTGAGAGAAAGGATATAATTATTACAGGAGTCAGAATTAAAAAGTTAATCGTGTAATAACATATTAACAATATCTAATAGTGACAACCTATTACTAGTATTATACTCACACTAAGTGCCATCGTGTAATAATTTAGTAAGAAACAGTGACACATCTAAAACTAGAAAACCAGTAAATCAGTTAAATATGTTTGTTTGTTTTTTAATGGCCCTTAATTGTTAGAAGTGGCCTTATAGATTACTAAAAACAATCGTAATATCAAATTATAACAATGTATAACAAAGAAATTTCTCACTGGTGACAAACTTTGCAAAGTTTCCTAACATATATTCTTATATACATATTCTTCTTCTATGCAAAACACATGTAAATACTTTTAATATATCTGCATCAGTAGCTTTAAAATGAGACAGAGCAGCTTATTTTGACCACAAGTCATGATAATTTTTACCCAGATACCCCAAAAAACTACAAGTAGACTTTGAAACTGTATTTATTCCTGCATCTCCAGGTGTCTAAAGTGCAATTACACAAATATGAGGTCAAACACATAGAGAATATTTGGACCAGCCTCGATGAATGGCTTTAATTGTTAACACACTATCGAATTAAGTTCATCCAAGTTAAGTTAACAAGTAATATCAATGCCACTGGTTTAAGTCAGAGGCACTTACATCATTTGATTCCTCATATATGGACCTGTTTGCTTTGCTGCAACTTAATTTTAAGGGAAGTCAACGTAAAGTTTCCAAGTTTTCTAATGTAAGGATTCACTTTACCCAAATGTAAAACATGATTTTCATCATTAGACTCACTGTTGTTTCCTTTTCTTTACTCTGTAACGCTACTTGAAGAAATTAGAATGCCATTTTAAAAGGAAAGTGTGTAATTTCAAGTTGATAGAATCCATAAACATTCACTGCCATCATAACTGTAGAGAGATACTACAGTTTAAATACACTTTTTACTCCAACTCTGGTTTGATTCTTGGCTGAGGACCATCTTCTGCAGGTCATTCCTCTACTTTCTTACCCATACATTCTGTCTCTCTCCTCTGCCACGATCAAAAAATGGCAAAAAATACAATAAAAATCTTCTTTAGATATTTTTTTTTAAGTGGGGCTAAATTTTTGACCAATATTCAATCCAAATAAAGAAGATCATTGATGTTTTTGAAGGTTCAAATACTGCAGTTACATGTATGGAAAAAAGTTTCCCATCAGGGAAGTGTAATATTTCCCCTTTTTCTACTTTACCTTCCCCTGTACTTCGGCTGTGTTTCCATATGTGCATTTTTGTAATCTGACTTTTCAAATCTAAATTTAGCATCTGGTGCATCATAAAGTCCACAGGGACTAATCCATATGATGACCCGAATGTTTATGAAGAAACCCCGCTGCCCCCTGAATTGTTCGGGTATTAAGTTATGATCTCATCCTCTTGGACTTGTTTCCATGACGTAAGAGCAGCACAAACTTCTGCAAGGAAGCTCTGGATGCTAATGTCCCCCATTAAGCTTCCTGCTTGGCGTGTGACAAACCCTCAAAACCAAAAAAATACGTTGGAAAGAAAGATGCAAGGACAGAGGATTTCAACATGCAAGAGGAGAGAAGGTTGAAGAGGAAGAGAAATGCTGCAATGCTGGTGGAAAAGAGCAGAGAAGATAAAGAGTAGGAAAAGAGGAGAATAAGATAAAATCATGTGTTGATCTGATCACAGTAGGATCTTCTCTTGAAATGCCATACAGTCTAAAACTAGTGTGTTCTTTAATGCAAAGAAAACTTTAATTAACTCCCTAAAGCAGACAGTCTACACTCACTGGAGGGCTGATTTTAAGCATCCAAAAAGTCGAAAACCAGGCCTCTAATCTCTGATTTCATCAAAAGACCAGATCTTTGAAGTCCAGCTTGTTCCGAACGAGAAAGTCCAGAATGTCACGTCCCCGAACTTTGGGAGAAATTCCAACTTCAGGCTGGACAAGCTAAAATTAAATGTGAAGCAACTTTGCATTCTCTTTCCAACCTCCACAAATTTTCGTAACAATGACTAATCCTCTTTAATACTGAAGCTCACAGTTACAGCCTTGTATGATTCTGTAAAAACCTGTCTGTGTCTATGCAGCATTCAAACTAACTGTTGGTGTCAGGTGCACATTTGCATGTGTGCCGTGAGGCCTGTGCTCAGCTCTGCCTGACATGTATACTCTTCATAGAAACTAAATTAGCAGACCTTTACTTCCCCTTTGAGAATAATAAGTCATCACACCATTTGGCCACAGAATATGCTTCACCATAAGGCAATGAATAACTGCAGTTAAGAAGTAACAGCTTTAAAAAACAAAAAAAGCTTGAGTAGGATGCACTTAGATGCTTTTTTTGGGAGCTTCTGGCTGCATCTCCTAGTCGTGATTATTTTATCAAACTCATATTTTCCAGTGTGAAAAATGGACTTTTGTGCCAAATAAATGAGAACTATTTCAGTCCTTCCACAAAGATCATGTTCTTCATGTATTGTGTGTTTGTTTTTTTTGCTGTGTCATTTCACCTGTAAAAGGCAAATCCAACACACAACACAATACCACACACATATGCACATAAACCTTCATGTTACAAGGTGCAGAAGGAAGTCATTCACTCAAACATTAAGGTTTTTGCTAGATTTTGCTCTTCCAGTTTAATTCAACTTTAATCCCCAAATCTGCTGCCTGCTACCAGATGTGTCCAGCTGCAGACAGTCAATGATGAGTAGCTTGACTCCAATGAAGAATGAGTTCTCGTAAACTACCATCACAAGCTGGATTTAGCTGGAAATGATGCAAGCTCCAGGTTGGAAACTGTACTGTGTCGTGATTCAAATAAGCTCCGCACAACAGCCGTCTGGATATAAATGACTCAGCTGCTTTGCATGATATCACAAAATTAAAACATTAACCAAATGGACAAAACGGGTTGATGGTCAGCAGGGTTTCTAGTTTCCGACATCTCTATGCTGTGTTTGTGGTTAAGGTGTGGGGAAATGTTGTCTGTATATAAAAGCAAGTCACATAAGCTGCTGTTTCTGGTGTTGAAAGTCACACATTTTGCATATTTCCACCTAAACATTCTCACCTTTAGAGGCTCAACTTCTGCAGATATGTCGCCTAAATTTGAGCAGCAAATGAAAATGTTTCATTTTTTTGTGTCTAGGCAGCACATTTTCCACTCCAGTAGTTAATCTATACCGACTCTTAATAAAAAGGATCGATATTTAGTGCGTCTTTGTTGCGTTTTCACACAGTTTGTGCAGTTTCACACCATAAATTTTGACTTTTTGTGACATTTGGATCAAAAAAATGGCAGATACCTTGAAGCTACGACAATATTTGCATCTCTTATTACTAGTAAGGTCTTCTATTTTTGACCTCTATCAGTGCTTTTCAATAAAGCTGCCCATGCAACACCACTTAAACAGATGCACTTCGATTGCAGTGCGCCAGTCAGTAGCTGCACCTAATGAACCGGTCATTTATTAGGCACAACTAAGAGGCTGCATGTCCCTGACTTGTGCCTGCAGGAGTGACGGGGACACTGAGCTGCACCTCATTCCATTCCTGACCCCTTTGTGTTGGCCACACACATCCTCACATGCCATTCTCAACCCCTCTCCCCCTTTCCTCCCTCTCTCCCACCAGATAGACCAGTGGGGCAAGGACAGGTGGATCAGTGGCTGCTGGATGCCACAGTCTATCTGTTATGTAAGCTTTGTGTCCAGGGGAGCACTTTTTTTTTTTTTTTACAGTACAGGTCAGGTCACTTGTGCACTCCTGAATAAATACCTTACAGACAAAGATATCCCAAAATATAAAGAGCCTTATTTGCTTTAATTAACACAAATGGCTGGAATCAGTGCGTTTTTATGACCATAAATATGTCTTTGGAGCTCACAGATTCTCTAACAGTCCACCATTGTTGCATCCATCCAGCTGAAGGTCAGCGTATTAATTACCTGCTGACATAAATTTGAATCCAATTAAAGCTCTCAAAGCACTATTGTTCATCTTTATAGCAGGCTACCACATCTTCTTCCAAGATGAAAGTGTATTTTGTTCATGAACTTTTCTCATTGATGTGAGCTGCGCGGCGCCAACTTCTGCGTAAATTGTTGGCATCTACCTGCGCAACAGGTGCAGTCACACCGGCGTGAGATAAACCCACTTTCATAAGAGACAAAAACAACATCTAGTTTAATTATGTGTAAAAGTGAGTGAGTCCAAGCTTTCCTTACCTTGAGGAGAGCGCTGAAGACCAGGAAAGTCCACAGAGAGACGCCGGAGCGCAGCGTCATGATGCTTGGAGACGAGTTGCCTTTTTTTCTACCCGCTGCTTGCTCTCATGTCCGAACTTCTTTCTCGCATGAAAAGTCGAACCCCTTCACTGAAAGTCCGTCAAAGTGTCGCTACATGAGGAGAATTAAAAGTGAGAAGGGCGAACTTTTTTCTGTCTTTCTTTCTTTCTTTCTTTCTTTCTCGCTGTTAACGGGGAGGAGCGGCGCGCGTCATTCGGGGAAGTTTTGATGAAGTCCGCCACTCCTCTCCTCATCACTTCTGTCCTCGCCGCTCCAGTGTGTGTCACAGCTTCTCTGCAGATTTCGAGGAAGGGCCTGCCTTCCTCGAAGAACACAGTCATCCTCGCATTCTTGCCATAACTCGGCCACTTGCAGGGTGAAGGAATGCGTCCGCGGGGTCCCTTTTTTTTTTTTTTACTAAACACCACACAAAGCCCTGCTGCCAAAGCAAATGTTTGGGAGGCTTTCCTGAAGTTAGTGGCGCAGTTTCTCTGCCTCCTACAAGAGATGCTGCAGATTTCACACGAGCAGAGCGTGTAAAAAAAGAGGTTACTGGCTCCTCGTGTGATGCCCAAAGACATTTGCATAGTAACATATAGTTCCTGAGGTTAAAAAAATATCCAGCTTTGACTCAAAAACTGACTGAAAAATCTGCAGCAAATCCATATCTCCATCAATGATTAATCCATCTGTTGTATTTTCCAATTAATTCACAAAAAATAGTAGGAATAAGCTTTATTTATATAGCAGTTTTCTTAACAAGGTTGCAAGGGGCTGAACAGGAACACAATTAAAGAGGGATTGAAAGTGTTGCATGGATGGATTTTTAAATTACTAATAACATCAGTAAAAAAAAAGACATACAAAGATCAGAAAAGCAGCCAGAAAGCTTGAAAACAGAGATCACAAAAGAAAGATCATTAAAACAGCCAGGTCATAAAAGAGGAGGGAAACAGAAAAAGGGTAATAAAATGTTGCCCCTTTAAAGGACCTTTGCAAAAATTGTGTAAAAGACACTAAAGATGTTGAAAGTTTGAGCAAAAAAGGCAATTTGTTCCACAGTTTACATGATCAAACTCTTATTGTTCACATGCTGGGCTGAATTTATTGATCAAGAGAGCACTACAGGACATAAGGGGTTAAAAGGTTCTGAATATAGTTTGGATTGTTATTCAATGTTTTAAAAGTGATTTAATGCAATTTTCATTTTAAAAATGGTCATGGAATGTTACCACAACCCAAGATAGTGTCCCTAAAATCCTTGTTTGCCTGACAAACAATCCAAAACCCAAAGATATTTAGTATACATTGACAATTTATAAACCACACTGGAGATAACTTGGTTGTGATTATCCAAAATGTCTTGGTTATTTTTCTGTGAAACTGATTTTGGCTGGAGGTTTTTGGCCTCTATGACAAGAGAAGAAACACGTCTCTCTCTGTGACGCAAGCTGCGTATTGTATTTTTTGTTTTCTAGTAATACAGCATTCAAAAATGCAGGTGTTTTCGTTCCAGACTGACAGAAGATAATCATTTATTTAAACCAACAGTGTTACAGCAGCAAAGGGGATAAATGTGCATAAATGTCGTCACATCAGTAGAAAAATGAAAAAACAAGAAATATACACAAGTACTGTTAATATTAAACAGATTCATCTACATGTAAGTATTCGGATATTGCACAGATTGCTCCTGATGCTGAAAATAAAAATAATGGTAGATAGTCTGCACTGATATAGTGCCTTTCTACCTTACTGGTACTCAAAGTGCTTTACAATGTTTCCCATTCACCCATTCACACACACCAGTAGCGACAGAACATCCATGCAAGGTGCCTGCCTGCCACCAGGAGCAATTTGGGGTTCAGTGAGAAGGTTTGGTCTTGCCCAAGGACACTTCGGCATGTGGACGGGCTCAAACCACCAACCTTATGATCAGTGGACAGCCCGCTCTACCACCTGACACACAGCTGCCCTCAATGCACAGGGTTATTCTATATGTAGAAAACTACTGATATTGCACAGATTCTTCCTTGAGTGGAAAAATATGGCTATTAAAAACATTGATATTGCAGATTCTAATGCTGACATAGAGGAGGATGGTTGGTGCTAGTGTGGAAACTGTGGACAAATAAGCTTTAATGTATAAGTGTTGGATTTCTGAGGTTCTACTGGATAAACTTATTAATGTTAAGATGTCTGCTAAGTCAGTTAAAACTTGCTCTTTAAACCACAGCGACAAATTTTGTTTCGCTGTTTGGAGTAACAAGAACTATTTACTGTTGCTGTGGAGTAATTGGCTCATTAACTACTCTTACAATGAGTATATTGTATATGTAGTGAGTAAATAATCTGCCCAACACTGTTTACAATTTTAAAATAGGTCTCATCAGGTGCAGTAGGCTCAATGGAATAACTAGTTATCCCAAAATTAGAACAGCAGCCTGAGAAAAGTAGTCATGTGTGTCATAATTATACTTCATTTGTCCATTCAGGGTCACTTCCCGACTCGTCCAACCTGTTTTTTAAATAATACAACAATCGTCTGTTATACTGATTTAGTCTCAGTGGATTTGTGCACTCTATGAAAACCTCTTTCAAAATAAGACTAGCATAAGGAGAAGAGAGGCCTCCTACAGCACTTAGATATACTGTAGGCAAAATAAAACCACAGCAAACAGCAGAAATATATAATATAAAGGACACTAAAGCCTTTATTTCTGCTGAAATGCTTTTTGTTAAAATTCAAGAGCTGGAGCTGGTAAAGGACTAGAAGCAAAACTTCACTGTAGCTGCTGCTGTTGCATTTCTGCTCCTCCTCTCAGAATGAGGGCAAAATTGAAATATGGGAAGTGCATGACATGGGCCAGTCCCCATGTAAAGTGTATTTATAGAGTATTTTATCAGCATTGTCACAGCATGCTGCACAGGAAACAGCGGTCAGCTCTTGTACAACTACCAGGCCGTCTACCTTGCCACACTATACTAAATAAAATAAACAAACTGTGGTGATATTTCAGTGTTAATGTGTAAAAAAAAATGTAACTCTTATCAAGTGCAAGTGTGTTAAAATGCATAGCTTATAGCATCAATAACCCTTTCCATACTTAATTCTTATTTGCCCTGACAGCTTTCACTTTCAGAATCTTTTTAAACATCCACATTAGACTTCAGTGTATTGTTAATTCACCCCTCCAATGCCTCACCTGCTGCAAAGATGAAGTGATGAACATGGTAAAAATGTGAATAATACTTCAATTTTGCAACCAAGCTTGCATCAAAATTAGAATTTTGAAACTACATTTGGATTCCTGACACAATATTTAATGTCATTGTTGCATTAGTAAACCTCAAAGGAACTACACATGATGAGTTAGGGGTTAGTGGCCCATACAGGGTGATAGGGCACCTCCCTTCCTTACAGAAAGCGTGTGCTTTTTTAAAAACATACTCAGTAATACCATATGAAGTATGTTATAATTTGAGGAGAGACATGCTGCAGTAACATCCTGTTAGTTCCTTCTTTCTGCACGGCTCTTCTGTGGTGATAGAAACCAGTGGGTGCAGCAGTGAAACCAGCTGCTGGCTGCAGATATGCATGTTGCTGTGTAAATCAGCCAATCAGCATCCCTCAAATCTGTTGTGAAAATGGTGATTATTTGATCGCCCCTTGCAGAATCATTCAGCAATAGTGAAGTGACTCTTTAGATAAAATATCTCCTTGAAAATCCATTTAAAAAGAGGAGTTTGGAAGACAGGGGCTTGGTCCAGATCAACCAGAGCAAGCATGAAACATACATGGGAGGCTTCTGATTGGTGCAGCAGAAAGACAAGCTGGAGTGCTTGCTGCTTGAAGTGTTAGAGACATGACATATATCAAATTAATATCAGAGAATATCATCACTGCAGCCGATCACCAAGTCCATTATTCTACCAGTCAACAGTCTGAGCTGAGCCACATGATATTCTTTACACAGTGTGAACTTACACCGATCAGGCATAACATTATGACTACCTGCCTAATATTGTGTTGGTCCCCCTTATGTGGTCTAAAATACTCTGAACCATAGGGCATGGACAAGAGGACCTCTCAGGGTGTCCTATGGGGTCTGGCTCCAGGACGTTGGCAGTGGATCCTTTGGGTACTCTGGCTTGTGCAGTGGGGCCTCTGTCAATCCAACTTGTTCCACTGCATCCTGTTGCTGCTCGATCAGAATGGGGTCTAGGAAGTTTGGAGGTCAAATCAACGTCTTGGGCCATTGTCATGTTCCTCAAGATGTTCCTGATTGTTTGATGTTTTTGCCATGTGGTGGGGTGCATTTTCCTGCGGGGGTAGGCCAGTGACATTTGGGATTTCCATTTGCATGAGGGAGTGTGCTTGTTCTGGGACAGTGTTTATTTGGGTGTCTAAGTCTCATCAACACAGATGTCAAAATCCAAGGTTGTCCAGCAGAACACCACATAGTACCAATATGATCAATGTTATTCACTTCACCTCTCACTGGTCATAATGTTGTGGCTGATCGATGTATGCTATTTTGTCAGGTGGCTCTTGCCCTCTGTTATTGATCACTCTGGCTATGGTGTCTAGGATAATCATAACCATGTTATCTAGGGCTGCTTCTGCCAGAAAATCCAAACGCCACATATCCAGAGGTTATTGTCTCACATTGCGACAGCTCAGGTATCCTTAGCTCTGTCAGTTAGCCTCCATAGTTAACCTGTCTGGTGTATGTTTGTGCACTAGAGATGCATTAATTTTATCATTACCCGATATTACTTTCACATACCTATTCGGAGTAACTTTATCTCGGGTTTCCAGGTGATGTCCAACAGTGTGCGCTGCCGGGCGAGCTCCTCCTCGTACTGGAGGACAGTTTTTTCAAAGACTTGAAATATGTCCTCAGCAGCAGCCGTTAGTCGCTCGTTGATAAAGTCCCTCAGACACTGAGCTGAAGACATTGTCACTTCGACGACGGAAATATCCATTTGTGTTATGGCTACACAACTGACTTCCAGCGAACTCCGCAAATTCACAACGTTAACATTGCTAGCATCTTTCAGTTCATTTTCACCATCATTCTTCTTCTTCTTCTTCTTCTCCTGCTGCTGCTGCTGCTGCTGTCTTTCTTCTTCTACGGTCGCGGCTGCTGGGCTGCTTCTTCTTCTTCTTCTTTAATGGCGAATCACCACCATTCGAATCACTATCGCCACCAACTGTTAAACTACATAGTAACGAAATTCTCGTTATTGAAGCTATGTTTTGTAGATAAGATTTAAACAGAATATCTAAAGTCATTTGTAAACAGTGTATTTACGTCCGTGGGTCCAAACCGCTTATGTTAGAGTTGTACAGCTGTTGTCGTCTTTTGTATATTTGAGACCACGAAAAAAGTTTCTGAAGTGATTGTAGCCCTCACAAGTTACATTTAACTGCTTCCCGATGATGTGTAGAGGTGAGTTAAATTTTCTGTATCCCGGTCTTTATTGTTTTGATCAGTTATTCTCTGCGGCCTTCCCTCTCCAACCTCTTATTGACTCTCATGTAGGCCTAAATGCTTTCCTTTACCATCCTACTTAGCATTTGTCACTGTGCCTTAATTCTGCTT
>OMNN01050778.1:3086-13167 GCA_900302755.1 Chromis chromis
ACATTTGGACAGAGCAAATAAGTGCACAAAAAACAGGTTGCTGCTTGAATGTTCTGTTACAATAACATTAAATAATAATAATGAAAAAAATTATAAATGTTTGTCAAATAGCTTCAGTAAAAAAATAAATGTACACAAAAATATATACAAATGTATGCTATGCACCTGCAAAATACGTAGGTTACTTTTTTATGAAGTGCAAAAAAACAGGCATTTTTGTTGTTTAAAGGCCCTGAGCTGTTGGAACAATAAATAAATGATAAATCAAGAAATGCAAATCGGAAAACCCAGTCACAGGATTTGTTTCAACATTAACACTTGTATATTACTATAAATGTAGAGAACAGTGCATGGCACTATGACACGTACTTGCTGATGCACACACTCAGAGATGCACTCACTCACTCCCTTTCTTCAGGAAATTTGCATTGCAATGCAAAAATGTTAGCATGTCAACATGCTCCTGGCTAAGGCTGGCTTTCTTTTTGGAGGCTATGTTTCCTGCTGCGGAGAACAGACGCTCAGTGTTTCCGTTTCAGGTGCTGTATCATCACCGTGGTGCTCCCGTGCCATGTCAAATTGCTCTTGCAAAGCTTGCATGTTACGCATTTTTTAGTTTTGTGAAGCGTGAAGTGCTCCCACACTTTTGAGGACTTGGGTCGAACCGTTTTCTCTGCGTCAGTCATTTGTAGAATTTACTTAATTTCCTTTGAAAATACTGCCTCCACCTGTCTCCGTTCAACTCGCTCTGTGGGTGGAGGTTGTTGTTTTTTTAAACTTTATTTCAGTCAGCCAGCATTGACAAAGCTCTGCAGGTGAAGTAAATGGCGAGTGATGCATAAATCGCTCGACACAATGAATCGATAATGAAATTCGTTGCCAACACTTTTAATAATCGATTTTTATCGATTCGTTGTTGCAGCCCTAATTCACATGCTATACATTTTAATTGGGAAGACTTGGATATTTGTGAATAAAAATGTGTTGAAAAAGATGCTTATCTAATTTTGTTTGTAATTATCTTTAAAACATTCTTAGATTTGACAGAAACACAGACACTTGAAAATGCACAGCTGATGAGGGAAAAGGCTGTTGTGGAGAATGATCTGCTAAAAACACAGGTAAGTAACTGAATGTACTATAATCTCATAATTGACAAAAAAAAAAACTGACGATTGTTCTTAAGAGCAAATCTGCTAACATCCAGCTCAGGAAATTGTAAATTTTAATTTTTACCTCTTCAGGCATCTTTGAAGAAATCCCAGGCACAAGCTGATCAGGTTGAGAAGTTGATGGAGGAGAATGCCAACCTGACAAGCATGTAAGAATTTGAACTTGCTTTAAAAACATTTGTTTGTTTGTTTGTCTGTTGTTGTTTTTTTAATGGACAGAAATGATTGTAATGTGTTTCTCTCTCTTGGTGTGTCTTTTTGTGTTATGAAATGTTAATTAAATTATTGCTGCTTCATGATTACTCATAGCTTGTTGTTCTTTTGTTTCCTTTTTTTCCCCTCTTCAACAGAAAAGACAGCCTTGAAAATAAAGTCAGACTGCTTGAAGGTTGGTGTTAAAAACAGATTTCACTTAATATGAAGCTTGTTATGTTTTTATGGATGTCTTGAATCTGTGTTTATATGCCAGAGCTTGTTTGAGAGCTTAATTGTACTTTCTTTGATCTCATTTCAGACTCAGTTTGCAAACAGAATAATCAAATATCCCAATTGACCAAAGAGAAGATCTTGCTAGAGAGAAATATTAATGACCTCCAGGTGCAGTAAAGTTCTTCATAAACAGCAAATTGGCAGCATTTTTTAAACACTATTCAACTGATTTTTCTCTGTGTATCATTTCAATTCTTTTTTTTAGGTGAGACTGATGAGACTGGAAAGAGAAAGGAGTAAAGGTAAAAATACAGAATGTATTTTTTACTGATACAGTGTTACAGTGGCAGCTTATTTTTCTGTTGTCAGATCTTGTTTCTTTCTTTTAAGTAATTTTGTTGTAGAATTTTAAAAGTATAAATAGTAAAATATTTCCCAATATAACCTAGTTAATTTGACCTATTTAGTCTTTTTCAACAACAGCAGAATCTTCTCCTGACTTAAAATATAATTAGCATTTTAACAATATCTGAATTATTTCTCAACAAGAATGTAGGAGCACAACAACTCAAGCAAGTGCACCTATGGAGCCTAAGGTTGACAAAGGTATGCAGCTCATCTCACCTATTATTAATCTGATAAGTTAACCCTAAAAGCAGATAGGCTTTTACTTTTTCGTAGTATGAATGCTTTGTTCGTGTTTTTCAGAAAAGGTCCGGATGCTGCTAGAAAACTTATGGGCGTGTGTGGAGCCTGAACAGGAACAGTCGACACACCTACTGCACCTTCCAGGTAAGGCATCATTAAGCCCTCTTAATGTTGTTAATGATATAAAACCAGTGAATTTTGGTTTTTCAGTTTGTAGTTTTTTCTCAGTTTTACATTTTTTGCATGTATGTGATTATCTCTTTTATTCTTGTAGTTTCAGAGTCCAGTTGCAAGCAAGTTCTTCCCTCCTCTCCACAAAACAGAATGAAATCTCATATTAGTAAAACGTCCCCGTCTGCTTCACACAAGCTAAGCGGTTCCCACAGTGACCACATCCAGCCGAAAGCCACTTACACGCAGCTAAAACCATCTCCTGCCATCAAACACCAAGAATTTCCTCAGTGCTCAAGTGGCAAGAAGCAAAAAGCCAGGTCGAAAAAGAACAAGCGGTCATCCAAAGAACACAAACCAGACGATTCATCTACTGACATGGGCAGCCCTGAATTATCTATTGAAGAGATACTAGAATTATTTAAACCCCTGCCTCCCTGCATATCACCACTACCAGATTTGGTGAGGATTATATATATATTTATATATTTGATTATGTGTTTTTGTTGTTGCTGTGTATATTTGTAATGTTAAGCCAGTGCAAGTTTCTGTGGCTTTCCATTTCTACAGCATGTCTACACTGCAAGAATCCTACAGTTGAATGAAAAGTCACTGGAGATATAATGAGAAAATTACATTCCAAAAAGTGTGTTTGTGTCTACCGCTAATCAGCTGATAAACTTACAAAGTACAGATGTTAACTATTTTATTGTGTTTCTGAAGAGTAATTTAGTAAAGCATGTGTCTGGTTAACCTTGTCATTCTCAGGCCATAGTGCGCATGAGTTTTCAGAAATTTCATTCTTGCTTTCCCATTTTTTTTCAGGACACCGAGATGCAATCTACTGAGATGGGTGATGGAGAAAAGCAAAATCATCTTAAACCCTCTGAGGATTCTCCTGTTAAACAAGAGAAGTCCGTACGCATCACGCCACTATCAAGCCATGGAAGTCCAAATTCTTCTGTACTTGGGACTGAGAAGAACGTGGACTTGCCAGAGATCATAACACAGGAACATGTGTCTAAAGAAATAGACTCCAACGGCTTGAGACAAGACGGATTAAGTGACATTACTAAAAGATTAAGTGACATTACTAAAATGCAGGACAAATCAAGTGCAGATAATGGAAAAGTACATCATCAAGAAGATATGCTAACTGAGCAGGAGTCGGCATCTGTGCATTTAGCATCAGCATCAGCATCTTCATGTTCTTCTATATCAATTATGCCAGTTTTGGTTGAAGTTCCCTCATTAACGACTGATAATGGAAAAGTACATCCTCAAGAAGATCTGCTAACTGAGCAGGAGTCAGCTTCTGTGCATTTAGCATCAGCATCAGCACTTTCATGTTCTTCTCCACCAGTTATGTCAGTTTTGGTTGAAGTTGCCTCATTTACTACTGAAAGTCCAGAAAAGGTAAACGAAGATCAGGAGACAATAACGATGGATGTTGACACAAACCCCAGTGATGTTACTGACACCAAAACAGTTACTACTGATGGTGCAGAGTCACTCAGAGGAGAAGATGCTGCTGTCATCTCAGAAGAGGGAGGAGATATCCAGCCTGTTATTTCTTCAACATTTGTTAAATCTGTGAAAGATGCCAAGTTTGCAAATTCAGAAAATGGCTCAGAAGTTGAAAACAGTCTTCCGGTTTCTTGTTGTTTAGGACAAGGCAGTCAGGATGCAACTGCAGTTAAACTCCAGGAGAACACAGAGTCTCTCTGCAAGGACTCAGAAATGCAAGAAAATACACAGAGTTCATCAAGTAGCACTAACAGCATCAGTAGTGTTTCCAATAATACCCGTGAAGAGAGGCTTGAAATTGATGCACGCATCGAGCTTCTTAGAAAGGAAGATGGAAACACAGCACAAGGAACAGGAGGAGTTGATGGAGCGGCTTCGCTTTTGCAGGTTAATGGCGATAACAAACCACTGCCTCCTGAAACGTCTCCAGTGTTGAAGAAAGAAGATGACGAGTCACAAGCTGACCAGAAATATGCTCAACCAAATGTTGAAACTCTTTCAAAAAAGGATGTTGACATAGAGACAATAAACGGCAAAATATCGGCTGATAGCAGGGGTTCCCTTTCAGACTCCCAAGACACAAATACTGTCAGCTGTCAAGCTTTTAAACAAAACACACATTCTCTTTGCATGCAGTTGAGTCCTACATGTCTGCTACCTTCTGTAAAACTGCAGGTTTTAGAAACTCCCCCAAACCCAGGAAAAGTGAATTCTGATGTAAACTCAGAACAGATTTCAACAAACAAAAAAGCTCCTGTTCCCAATTTAGTGGAAAAAGACATCAGTGAAAAGCCCATTGTCAGTGACTTCCCTCAAGACGGAATAGACGCAGGTAGCACTACCTCATTAATTCAGAATGCTGCTGCCACAAACGGACAAAATAAATGTTTTGAGCCTTGTACAAAAGTGCCTGAAAAACTAAGTCCAAATATGATCAGAGAGGCAAAATCTAGCTCAGCAGCAAGTTCAACTACAAGTCAAACCTCAGAGTTTTTAGGTAATGTCCGCTCTGAAATGGGTCCTCCACTTCCTCCTGTCCTCACTCCTCTGAACACACCTCCAAAGGGAGGAAAATCAATCAGCCCGAGGCAGGCTATTGGGAAAATCTTATTTCCCTCACCCATGGATAGATTGGCTTCACCCTCCACTCCTGTCCAGTCCCACAGCAGTCAGAAGTTGAGTTCTTCATCCCTCAACAGCCCAGTTCCTCCAAATGGAGTCCCCTCATCACCACTTCAGTTCGGCTCTGCTACTCCAAAACATGCCGTTCCAGTCCCCGGTCGTCTGCCTGTGACGGCAATGAATTCTTCCCCGTCATCTTCTACTAGTCCATCTCAGGAGAACTCCATGAGGATTCTTGACACCATGTATCCAGAACTCTCTGCCCGTGCCCGGACTCTGAGCATTCTCAGAGGCAACGTCAATCTCAGCATTTGTTCATCAGAGAGTGGAACGTTGCCCACAACAGCTGACAGTCAGAAGTCCAGCTTTAAATCTATCAACTCCACTCCAACAGCCTTCACAAAGACCGAGACGAGGGGAGAAAAAAGACCAGCTGCAGGTTTGTCTCAGCCGAAGAGCAGCAAATGTCTCAGGCTTGATATCGGCTCTCCTGGTGTCACTCGCAAGCAGGTTTTATCCTTCTCAAACAGTGGAGACGAGACCACTTCACTGCAGACTGTGGGGCTTGAACAGCTCAAAAATATGACGCCATCTCCATCCACGAAACCCGGAGAACCTGAAGAGCAAAATCTTATAGTTAACGCTTTGAAGAAAATCGAAAACCAGTGCTTTGATCTGCTGCCAGTGCTCCAGAGCCACATGTACGTCGGAAACCTGCCCAAAAAGCCGGTCCTGAGAGATGAGGAGAAGGAGGTCATCTCTGAGATTTGCCAAAGCAGCTTGGTTAGTATAATTTCATGTTGAATTATATTTTACATTTTCACTTCTGACCTAATTCTGACCTCTCTAGTCACTCTGCAGTGTTTTTCTCACATGACTTGCAGCACTTTTGGGAGAGAACCTGTCATTTCTAGGTGATTTCTGTTAAGTGTCATTGCTACATGCTTAATTTGAAAAGGCATCACTCCCACATGCATAATTGAACCAAACTAAAGGAGTAAACATATGCTTAACTAATCGTGTTTTATTAATGACAGGGTGGAACTTAAAGATTTAGGGCAGTAACTTACAAATCTACTTGCCTTTAATCTAAATTTCCAGATTAATATTTAATATCTCGTAGTGTGGATCATTTTGTATTCATCTGTGAGAATTACTGGAAATTCTCAGTTCATGTTTTCTCTCTTTTCTCTTCAGTTCAGTGCAGATGACATGATTTCAGCCATCCAGAACAAACTGAAAGCTGATAAAAAGGACCTGAGTAGAAACTACATGCAGGCCCTCTGTAGAGTCTACACAGGGATCTGCAGACAGAAGAGGTACCAGGACAAGGTTCACATTCTGGCCTACAGCATTCTCATGGAAGGTTAGCAGTTTATTTCTTCCTTAAAAGTCTTTGCATACCTTTGTTAGCCCAACATGGGCGTTAATGTTTTATTTTCTATTTAACCCGAAAGTAGAAGGAAACTAGGTTTTACTGAGATTATTCGAATCACATAAAATTGCATGGTTGGTAGTTAGCTTGTTTAGTTGTTAATAAGCTTACATTCTTTCATTTATTTAGTTTAGTTGTTGTTTTTACGCAAGAACACAGTGAGCAACCGGATGGAAATTAACTAATTATCAAAGAACATTCTTAATTCTATACCTTGTCATTTACCACTAGAGCTTAGTCATGTTAATCTTTTTTTGTTTGTTTGTTTTTTTATAATTCTGCCTTCTTCTCTGCAGATTTTCCAGATGCTGCTAAACTGGTTTTGTTTATGGTGACAACATGGCCGATGGTTCTCTCACACAGCAGCTCTCTGTGCCGGGCCATTCACACCATCACCAAACTGAAAGCAGAGGAAGGGCTTCTCGGCTGCCTTTCAGCTTTCCTGGGCTGGGAAAAGGTATTTTTTATAAGTTCTACTGTTGTCACAATATTTAACTCACATCAAGCTTGTCGTGACAAATCTCCAGTAACCAGAATTTATTACTAAATAGTGTTAAATTATCGTAGTTTAGTGTTGGGATAATCTTGGCAAAAACACAAACTGCAACATCCTTGATTCATTTTATTTTATCTGTCCAGAGTCTGCTATCTAAGCACATAAATGCATGAATATCAATAATAATATACTAAAAAATGCATTTTATTATTGTTATGGGCCTTTTCGCTTTGGGTACTGGTTAATTTCTAACCAGTGTGACCTTAGGCCTGAGTCAGTTAATTGTCTTTATCCCATCATCTCTTCTTGCCCATCTTTCCCATCTGTGTTTACCGAGATTAAGCGGAGTGCACCCTCTAATACCTAATCTTCCTGTATCACTGCAGAGTCCTCCCTGTGACATTGACCAGCTGATCTCCAGAACTCTGTCTGAGATCCGCTCAGGGTCAAATCTGTCTTTCACAAAACACAGTCACTTCGGTGACGACCTGGGAGCTGCAGCCTGGGAACACGTCTTCACACTGCACCTCCTGTGTTCACACAAGAAATGGAAGTGGAGCTATGAAAATGTGCTGGGGTATGTTGTTTTATGTGACATGAATCTACAGTGTTTAATGCTGTAATTTAACTCACTGTTGTCTTCCAAATATATAAATAGCAATGTAAAAGATGATTTATGTTTAACCAAGCAACCTGTGTACCTTTGCAGCAAGGAGTTGTGGCCATTGATGAATTCTTGGGTAACACAGCCAAGAAGTCAACAAGAACCCGTCTCTGATGTGACTGTCGCCACTGTGCTCCGACTCATAGGTCAGTTGTTCTGTTACTTTATTCAGATTGTTTAAAAGCCTGATGTGTAATTTGTGGAGAATTAATTGTCTTTTTGTTTTGAATAGGACGCCTCGGTCAGGTGGGATTTAAAGAGAGATGTGTTGCCTCTGTTTTGACTGTTGCCAACGTCATCAACACATTTGGTCGACAGGGACAGGCTGAAGGTATGAAATACGATCGACTCGGTTTGGCTGTAACTAATAACTAGCATCTGCTTTGTGCCGAGAGTGCTGCCAATTTTCCACACACATGCCTTTCACTGATCACAGCTATTTAAACACACATCTGCTATCTTTATAATGTATATGCACACATTTACTTACCTGTGTGCATTCAGACGAGATCCATATCTCGCACGCAGGCGTGTTAAGCCACATTTGCACGTTTGTATTTATTCAGAGTCAGAATTGTCTTTGTTGCCAAACAAGTTACGACATACAGGAAATGTGTGTTTGTATTTTGCTGAAGAATAATGACATAGCAAGAGAAAGTTAAAACAAGTACTGCAAGTCAACAAATATGCATGCATACAAATTGTACTGAATTAGAATGCTCTAGAACATGTTGAAATTACCAGGACCAGTTGGAATGTATAGAAGCTGTGTATGTAATTTCCAGGCTGAAGAAACTTGTGTAAAGTGTCTGTTTTTTTTAAAGTAAATAAAGGAGTTGTACAGTACTTAAAAGCACATGTAATGTTCTGACTCCTGATGTAAAAGAGAAAAGGCCCACCTACAGATGGATTTGCAGTAAGAATTCTGATCATATTGTGTGTTCTGTCTGCAGGTCTGCCATGGGAGGTCCAGTTAGCAGCCACCTACTGCATCTATGATCTCTCTCCCTGCGACCCCAAACAAGCCCTGGCTGCCCTGGCAGGCTGGAGAGGAGACCTGTCTCACAGCGTCCCTCCTGCTGTCACCAGCTGCATTAACCAGTTAGCCTCCATCTGCAGACAGGTCAAAAGCTGAAAATGTGCAAACCTACGAACACCAGCATGTACCTATTTTAAATAAAAGACAAGTACCTTAATGTTGATTTTAACTTGCAGACTTGCATCCTATAATAGAGTTGTTCACCATTTAAGCTCTTAAACAAATGCAGATAAGCTCCTGCTTAGTAGTACAGGGTGTTTGGAGGGTCATTTTAAGCCTTAAATTAAACTGAACTGTTAAAGACCATGTCAGGCCTCACAAATGTCTGAATTTTGTGTTTTTATGTGCACTTCTGATTAAAAATGTCATATAAATGTAAATGTTCTCCAGTTTTGCAATAAAAGTTACCTCAATTTTTAATGGAGAAAAATAAAAATTAGTTTTCCTAAAATCTGAATCCACCACACCCTGCAACAAGCAGGACCTCCTGCCTTTCTGCTGTACTCAGGAAATGCTGTAAAATATTGTAAAACATGTACATGTGTGTTGTTGTTCAGCCCCGGTGCTGCTGTAAATATGTGGTATCAATGTTTGCGTTCATGAAGAATAAGCTGCCAAATGTTTGGTTGTAAATGTTTTGTATAGTTCAAAATTTCAGAGGCTCTAGATTTTTTTTCTAATTAAAATGTCCACATGTTGAGTCAAATCGTGTGTGTTGGTGTAGTTTCTGTCTCATATTACAAAGATATAAATTGCCTTAGGGAATGTTATGTACTGACTGAGTTGAACATTTTTCTTTTTCTTTTTTTAATTAAAACTGAACGAAACGGACGCTGCTTAGACCCACAGACTGTATGTTTGCTGCTTCGGTAAACATTAAGGCTCATTTAGCTCTATATCAACAGTCACTAATAATCCATCTGAATTACTACAACCATCACGTTTCATCCTGCCCGGGTTTCATCTGTTAGTTATGGAAATAAGTACGAGCTACCATTTCTGGGTCTAGCTACCAAAATAAAAGCCATACCCACTTTTACAAGCCAATGAGTAAATGTAAAATACAAATTGGACATTGAATTGATACCATAAAACAAGATTTTAAAGAAATTCTAATACGGTAACAATGTATGGGTACATATATATCTAGATTTATGCCTGTGTTTCTATTTATTTTAATTTAATGATTTTAAGATAATATATATTTTCTACATTACATATTACAAATGTTTTATTAGTTTCAAGTGTGTATTAGTCCTTCTACACCTAAATGTTTTATGTTCAGAGCTTGATGTGGTGTCTTCACTATAACTGTAGCTGCTGTAACAAAGCAATTTCCTGTAAAGGATCAATCAAAGTATCTATTATTTTATCACAT
>OMNN01050780.1:0-18793 GCA_900302755.1 Chromis chromis
TAGGGTATTACTGGGCTCTTGGTATTGTTAATATAAGATGGTCATTTATTTACAGAGCGGTGGTTTGCGCAATATAAACTGTTCATTTTTAAATGCTGTGTTCTCCTCAGTGGCAAAAAAATAAAATAAATCCATATTCGGAGTTATGGTTTGTCAGACAAACTTGGACGGATGGACTCAAAGTGCACTCTGAGTCTGGCTTTGAGAGGTGGAACAGCATCCAACTCTCACTGCTTTCCAGATGATGGTTTCTTTTTTTCCCCTGTTATTATTGCTGTCTAACATGTCCCATTCGCACGGGTTATGACCAACACATTGCGCATGAAACATTGAAGTCTGCTCTTAAAATAGCACCTGTGCTGGAGATGAGGAACAGTTCTGTACTGTTCTGCAGCACCCTGCCTCAGAAATGAATACACTACCAGATCCTTGCATGTCTGAGGCCAAATGTGTCTATTTAGCTATTAGATTTGTAATTTAAAAAGAATATAAAAAGCTACCAATTTTGTAATCAACATAAGTAAGCAAATAAATAATGATATGAAGGTGCAGACTGTGTTCAATGACAGGATTATTTATTGCCACAGTCTCGGTCAGTGACCACAAAATAATAATGTATCAGTCATCAGCTTCAGGTTTGGCTGTAAACAGTCTGTAAGTTTTGGTGGCAAAGGGCAGAAATTCTTTTAATTATTTTAAGTATTTAAAGTTCTGATATGAGGTGATGTATTTCTGTGGTATTCAGACACCATATTTGAAATGTAACTACATCAAACGCAATTCTTTTTGCATTTTCAGATTACAGTTATTGCAGGTCCAGGCTTAGACTTGCTGTTAATTTTGCACTCAGAAAAAAACCCAACCTGGCCCATGTTTGCCCTTTGGAGAAGATGGATGTTTATGTCTTTACACATAAACAAAATCATATTTTTCTGTTTTGGTTTTGCAACCTGAGCATATGAGAACTTTTACAGCCATTTCATTCTATTCCATCCTTTTCTTACATGATCTCATATTTTTATTGTCGGTAAACTTGAGACGATTGCTTTGTTTTTAACAGTCAATTCTCAGATAAACAGCGTTGGGCAGCACACACACATATTATGACACCGAGTGTGTAAGTGAGCGGAGCAAGGGAGCATATAAGGTTTACTAATGGAACCCTCTAGATGGCGTTAACAAGCTTTGAGGGTCTGTGGGTTATCTAAAACCCACAGACATTTGAGTGGAAAAAGAAAATCATAAACACTGTTTTGTAATCTGAATAACTCACAAAACATCACCTTATCTTTATTTCATTGAGGAGGAGTTTGTGTTTGGCACAGTCAGTGACGAATAAATTTGCTTGTTGACAAAAGTTATTCTGAGAAGAGTTAGAATTTCCATAAAGCTATAAAGAAATGATTGAAAATAGCTTAAAATCTGTGACAATTAAAGTGAAAAAAATGTGCTCTAATTAGACCTTCTGAAGCTTCTCTCACACACACCAACACACTGACCAGGTCATCATTCAGAGGCTCTTTGGCGTGCCTGTTGCCCTTTCACATATTTTCACATATCTGGCGCACTAAATGCTCATAATTGTTGCATCGGTCTGTCAGCTGGCAGCACATGATTGGGCTAAAACAGTCCTGCGGAGAGGGTGGGGCGGAGTGGGAGCATGAAGTGTCTCACAGACCTCTTATATCTAATGATTTGGGGTCCCAGGGTCCCAGGCTGCATGGCTGTGTGGTCCTGAGCAGACACAGCAGGCTCAGTGAAACGCAGCCCCCCCTCTGGGACAGAAACAACATTCATTCTCCGGATCAAATAGCAGCACAACACTCCAGTCGACATCAGATCTTGTTACGGCACAAAAGAACTGTTGTGTCAATATCAAACAGGGACAAGCATTTAGACAAGTTACAAGGTCAGTGTCACCGGAACGTAGAAGCGCCTTCACCCGGTGGAGGAATTTCACTCAGGAGATTTTCAAAGCTGATTTCAAAAGAATAAATGACTCTTTTTGAACCAACTTTTTCAGTGTTTCATTTTGTTAATTTTGCTATTTCTTCCCCCCTTTCATCTATATATAGAAACAGCAATGGAATACAATCCTGTGGAATCCAGAGATGGAATAAAAGCCAAGTGGATCTGAGTGATTGCTACTATAAAACGTCTCCCAGGCCTTGTAGAGCTTTAAAGGACAAAGAGAGATAGTTGGACAGGCCTGTTCTCAGGCTGCAAACAGGCGTCTGGCTGCTTTCAAGACAGCTCTGCCTCTCTTCCCTTTCTTTCCCTCAGAGATTTAGTCACTTTATTTTTTGAACTTTCTCCTTCTTTTTCACTCCATCTTTGCTTTTGATCTATTATTCCCTTTTTTCCTCTGTATCTCTTTTAGTATGGCTTCTCTGTGTCTCAATGTCTTTTCTTATAGAGAACACCTACCAGTGGTCTGACACGGCTATTTAAGGCTATAAGAGAGTGTGTGTGTGTGTGTGTGTGTGTGTGTGTGTGTGTATTGACAGGGGTTACAGCAGAAGTCTGGGGGAAACAGTAACCAGAGTGTGTCCCTGAAGTGTCGAACGGGGTCACGGAGAAACGGGGGTCTTCTGTGACCCATCACGGAGCAGAGCAGTCGACAGGGAGCTCTTATCACGCCGGACTGTCATTCACAAATCAGCCTCTCCACTCAAACACACACACGCTGCCAAACACACACACACTTCCATGCATGCAAAGCAGTGATAGACATCCCTCCTGAGTTTTTTGTATAAACAGCAGTTGACAACCCATATGTCGTGCTTGAATGAAAACGTTAACTCTCCAGCTCTTTATTTGTTGTTCATCAAATCTCCCATTAGAAGAGACACACACTCAAACAAGCACGGATATATATACGCATACAAACAAATACACAGATTGATGTTCTGCTCAGAAATTATGGGGTGTTGAAACGCTGTTGAAAGAAAATCCGAGGCTGAATACGTGCTGGACGTCGCTTCAATATCAAGGTAAACAGAAAAAATTTCAGAGTTTCCAAACCTGAGTTTTCCCTCACATGCAAGAGCTCCTGAGAGTCGGATGAATTATGAATCACGGTCATTAAATTTATATTTAACCAAATTCTTTTGGACTCATTATGGGCAGAGAGTGGATTAGTGCCTATGTGGGTGAGTGCTTTAATTCCAGTCTTCTGTTTGTGTTGCTGCCTCTCGTGTGTGTGTGCGTGAGAGAGTGTGTGTGTGCAGGCGGTTGGGGGAGCTGCACAGTATGAGGAGAATTCATGTTAGTCAGCTCTCACAGAGGTCTCAAATGTCTGTTTTCCTGATGTGTGATCCATAAATATTTGAAGTGGAAAGGGCTGAGCTGCGTTGTAGGACAAATCTAATTAACCCAGGACTTCCTAAGGGTTCCTCCGTCTGCGGGGCTGTGTGGGTGTCTCTTACACCGCCAGTTCACCCCCTTAAAAGGGTCTGACTCCTCATTTAGGCCACTCAAACCTTGATACATCAATCAGCCACTTTAATTTAAAGAGACAGTTTTGTTAAAGTAGCTGCAGAAGAAATACTGAGAAGAAGAAGAAATGCTGATTTATGTTTGTCATCACACCTTTTGCTTGATAAGTGATGGGGGCTCACACTCAATTTAAGGAGTAATAATATAAATATTAATAAATTCTAATGCAGAAAAAGGAACGTGTTGCATTTTGCTGCCGGTTAGATGATTGTCTGTATTCAGAGAGTGTTGTCACTGTGGAGAAGCCGAAACGAAGGACAGAGAACCATATGACCAGAGACTTTTCTGCCTTTCTGTCCTGTTTCTCATCAGACTATCCTTATAAAGTTAAAATTACGACTCTTGGCATTGTCTCCAGCACAGCCTGTGTGTTTAGTACACAACTACAGTAGCCTATGATTCAGTGCATTATACATCCCGTCCCTCTCTGTTCTCAATCTGACCCTGGCAGGAAGCACAGTGCCTCCGAAATACTAAAGTGCTGCAGATTCCGAGATAGCCTGCCATCCTTTTAGCCAGATGAGACATGAGGCCTCTTCTCCTTAAAACCAGTGCTGGAACGCCCAATTGAAAAGACGGCTTGGGTGAGGATGTAGGGAATGAAAAGCGGTGCACGGATCTCATTCCTGAGGCCTGGGGTTGCTGATTTCATTAGAGTGCACCACACTATTAGAGCCGCCTCAGTTTGCTTAGCACTCACTCCGAGCCTCACATTTCCATAATGTAGCTGAGGATTCAGTTTCACACAAGAAGACTGCGCTCAAAACATTTCCGCCGTAAACCGCTAGCTTAAGCTATTATACATTTTCACAATAAATACAAAGGGAAATGCGGCCGGCGTCTCATTAGAGGAGGTTAGTTCTAACGCGATGTCAACCCTGTTGTGTCAAGTGTCAACTTACTCTGTGATAGAAAAGTACTTTCTTAAGTGCTGTACATGTTCCACTGTTTTTTCCAACTCTGGCTGAAGAGTGCACAAGTTGAAATAAGGTGAGTGAAGGTGGTGTGTACTCTCTGCCACAGCAGGTATGTCTTCAACTCTATAAAATCCCAGCGCATGTTGTTGAAGTATGGCCTCATAGGCAACCAATGAGGTCTGTTTTGCTGTGCACTCTCAGCGCTGCCAGCAATTATTAGACACACAGACGGAGGGCTAACGCCTGCTCCAGATGTTCCAGCACAACCAGCTACAGGGAATTGGATGAGACCTTGAATTAAAAAGTATCACACACTGAGCATATAGTGCACTTCCCCTGTGCCCCTTAGAAGTGCGATTCCATTTCACTGCATACCACCAACAGTGTACCACTGAGGCAGGATAATGAGAAGGGGCAATTAGGAGCTGTTGGACGGGATAAGAAGTTTTAGAACAATACTGCCTTTATTATGATTTCTCAGTAGCATTAACAGTGTGTGTTCATAGCTGAAGCTGCCTTTGGAATACAGTCACTAATAAAATCCCTCTGATTTCAGTATCTGTTATCAACATTAAAAGGGGAAAATGTGATTTTGGATCAGAGGCGGTCCAATTTTGTCTTTTCTTTACTGTATCATTGTCATGGAGTTGTATGTGTTCCACATGCAAGCAAAGAACTATGTATTGCCTACAGTGGTAGATTTGACGCACTACAATTATTCAAGTGTTGTACTTAGTTTGCTCTCAATCAGTGGTTACATTTTATGCTTAGACTCTACACCATTTTAGAAAATGTGGTTTACTTCATTACATATATTTAATCGTGAATTAGTATTTAAGTTTAAGATTTTACATACAGAACATGATCAGCTTCTACAACCAGCACTATATTGTGTAAATTAGCTTCCACCTGAAACAACATTAAAACACTCCTAATAAAAAATCAATACTTTATAAGTATTCTACATGTTATGCATTTTTTCCAAAAATTACTTTTGTACTTGAACTAATGCAAAGTTTCAAAGCAAGATATTTTAGTACTTTTTTGTGGTAATGTTTGACAAAAGCATTGAAACTGCAAGTGTCCCATCAGCGTCTTATACGTCTGAAGTTCACAGAAAGTCTGCCCTTTTGTTCTACATCCAGCATACCTTTTGAGCATAAAGTGACCAAGACAGAAGTGCAGGATTCATTTATGCTTCTTTTGAGCCGTGATGTTAATGAAAGGCTACTTCACATAAAGAATGAGACATTACAAAGAGTTGTTTAGTCTCAGTGGTTGTTTAGTGCAGACCACTTCAGGCCCTGACTGGCAAACACAGAGAAATTTGGTTTGGGTGACTTGTTTTCTTATTCCTGGTGGCAGTAAGCAACCTTGTCATTTCAAGTACTCTGAAGGTTTCTCTCAGTATTAATTAATAATCTCATATGTATTTGTGGCGAGAAAAACACATTCAAGTGTGGGACTCAAAGCAAAGCATTATATTAGCGCCTGTCTCAAAGTGGAAATTAGTAGATGTGATCATTTTACGTTGCATTCACACTATGAAGGACTTTCCTTTGTGAGTCTCTCACAGAACCGACAGAAAACTGATTCATCAACCACCTCAATTAATACAGGCAAGAAGAAAATAGTCTGTCTTAAGTAGTGCTGCACTTAAGTTAATTTGTCAGATAAAATAAGATGAAAAACATCATGTATGAACCGGATGAGCTGACAAGCATCAAAGAATGTCTTTGTAGATAGTATAATTATTTAACTAGTTGCTGAAAACTATGGATAGAAAAGCTGATTTGTGGAGTTTTTAAGCCTTGTAATAATAGCTCCCCTCTTCCCCCTGCTCCCTCATTTGGTCTTATCTGGGTTGTAGTGCTTGATGGTGAGACAGTGTTAGATCATAGAGGGAAATAGAGAACATGCATGCCATGTCGTCAAGTCAGATAAGAGACTACTCAGAGTGTACGTCTATGTTTAAGTGCAAGTTTGTGTGTGTGTGTGTGTGTGTGTGTGTGTGTGTGTGTGTGTGTGTGTGTGTGTGTGTGTGTGTGTGTGTGTGTAAGGCGCAGAAGAGTCTGGGTCTCTGATTGCCTTTGCCAGGCTTCCCACATTAAAGTGGCCTCTGCCTCAGGGAAGAGATTCCTGACTACATGGCAAAATGGAGAGGGGTGGGGAATACGGCAAGAAAAAGATATGGGAGAAGGGAGTAAAGAGGGAGGGTAGGGGCATTTAGGTGAAAAGGAGCTGCCAAAACAACTCCCAGGCTTCATCTGGCCCGCATCCAACTGTCGGACACACACTTGTTCACTCTCTCCCTCTGTCTCTCTTACAAACACACAAATACGCACAGCTTCGCCCCTTACCACATGTTCTTAAGTGTGGACCGCACAGGGGGTAGCCCCCCTAACCCCCCTGGCCCCATATCCCGTTCCTCTCTTCCCCCTCTCAGCTTTAATTGAGAAGACAAATGGATCTTTCAGAGCCCACTACTACGCCACCATACATCAGTCATGACAATGTTAGCTTTATAACGGTGGGCTCGCTGTGAGCCGAACCATATGTTTGGCCCACGCCACACGCACGAGCAAACACCTCAATACCATGCTAATGGTACCCCAGTAATTGCCTGTTGTTTTATTATTAAAGGTAATTTAGGCCCTAATGGAATTCATTCAACATTGTGTATCAGCCCCACCCAGACGGCACTGTGGAGAGGCCACTTTTTCTGTGCAGACATCCAGGATGTCTTTTATCTCCCAAGAAAATAAATTATTTGGCATGATGAAACAGGCTCCAGGGCTTGAAATCCTTCAAGCTTTGATTTTTAATGTATTTGATCTACACAATTTCACCACTCCCTCCAACAAGAATTATTCTTTTGTACATCACTACAGCTAAAGTTGAAATTAAAACGCCTGACATTAAAAGTTTCTCATTATATTTCACATCCATATTAAATGGGATGAAGTACAACGAGAGCGCTGTGATGTTTGCCCAGGATTTTTTGACAAGTTTATGTGATTAATTAATGTTAGCTGGCACATGGTTGGTTACTTGCCCAATCAATATAACCTCAACTTTATATTCATGCAACAATTTTTACATAGCTTTAAACACTTTTCAAATCCTGCAGTGGCATTCAATCAGTTTTGGAGAAATCAAACCAAATGCATGACAAGTAGTACAAGGGTAGAAGTGTGAACATTCCCAGGAAATACCTGTTTTGAAAGCTTGAAAATTGCATCAGTGGTGGTTCTGAGTGAATAAGATACCACTGATAGCACTTTGCTGCCTTGAGATAAAGTATTTGGAACTTCTTTGGTCAGTTTTCAGGAACAGCATTTTGGTTAGAAAAGTGTAGCTTGAGTGAAATATTCACATTAACAGGAGAAGCACAAAGCAACACACAGTGACAATCTGAACTGAAATGACAGTTTTACTGTGCATGAAAAACTCAGCTGGATGAGTTTGTAGTTTTAGTGACATCATGAGCACCTAGAAGCTGCTGTAGCTTCATGTGAGTGGGCAGCAGAAGGTCAGCGAGGCCTGATTTATTGAAGGTCAGATACAGAGTTATGTGAATGTGATAACTCTGAAATACAGTATAGCTATAAAGAATATGATTGATTGGCTGCAGTCCATCCTGAGGAAAAGCAGATACTCCTTAGATATGTGAAAAAATGTCACATAGACATTCGACAAACTGAAAATCTACCATAAGATTTACTCTTGTATGATAACACAGTGTCACTGGGGTCACTAGCAAAACACACACATGTAACGCTGTGCATGTCCTGCAGAGTCCTTATCAGCTCATCTTCTATCTCTTTCCCTTCCTTTTCTCTTTACTGCAATCTCCAGTGAGGTTTCACTTCTTTCAGCTTGATTACCAGCGATGCATTCCTCACCTCATCACCCTACCTTCTCTTTCACTTCTCACTAATGTCTGCATCTCTTTTTTCAGTGACCTTGTTTCCCAACACAGGAAGCCAGCGTGGTACCCTGGGATCATCTGAGGCTGTGTGATCATCACTGCTCCTCTTCCTGGTCCCTGCTCCCATGGCTTTTCATGCCTGGCGTCCAGCATGCCTATCCTCTGACTGGACTTACTCTCATCTGGGGCCAAAAACACCAAAATAACAATCTTCCCTCCCCTCATATGTCCACTCTTTACACTCTGATCTGTTTTCCAGCGTCTTACGGCTACTAACATGTTTCCGAAAGAGTTTTCTCATGGTTTTTTGTGTCGCTGCGACCTCACGCCGCATTTAGTCACGTGGTTTTGAGCAAGTAATGAGCTGTGGGCAGTGGCATGTTAGACTGTGTCGTTCTGTTTTTATGACAGTTAAAACTAGATCTTCTCTCTCTTCCTCCCACCCCCCAACTGTTTCTACTCTCTCCCTCTCTTTCTCTCGTTCCCAGCAGCATGTGAACATTATCCAGGGTTTTTATCAGAGGGCTTCCAGCAGAGCTCCAGCAAGCCTTCCCAGGAGAGGAGGCTACAGGAAGTCGTAGGATGATAAAACTGGGCCATTACTGGGCCAGCACAGGACCCCAGGGTTCATTACCCCCCTCCTCCTAATCTCATTCTGTGACTTCAGCACAACTGAACACACCTCAGACTCATTATAGTAACAAACTATGGCTTATCATTTACATGTGATTTTTTTTTGTAATATTTAAGAAAAAAAAAAAAAGCCAGATTTTGTTTAATTTCATTCACAAGGTGTGGGACTCAAATATATGGACCAAGACAAGATTAAAAAAAACTGCTTAAATAAAGCATTTTTACACAAATATGTGAGAGACAAAAAGCCTCCAACATGAGATTTATCAAACCGAAAGAATTTCAGCAGAGGATAGCAGGAAGTGCAAACTGTAGTCAAGTAATTTACAAGTAAGGAGAACATTAAAAATTCCTCAAGCTATTACTCAGCACTCTGCCAGGCCCTGAGAGTGGGCGCGAGGAGGACTTAAGAATAAAAACAGCTGCCTCCGAGGTGACGTCACAGCCTTGAACGCAACTGATGTAGCTCCCCAGAATAGCACACAAACAACATGGAGCTGCCGCTGTTTGAATGGTAGCGTGGAGATGCTGAGAATTAATTGGCGGCGATGGTCTTGTAGACGTGATGACAGCTGATAGAGAGAGCAGCTGGAAGTGACAGAAATGACAGAACTCAGCAGCATGAAGCAGATGGAGAGCAGAACGGAGAACGGCGACAGAGGGAACAAGAAAAGACTGATGTTTTTATTGTGTGATTAGGACAAAATTAGATAATCTGCAGTTGTATAATGTCAATTTATACTATTGATTAAGTCTACTTTTAAGACATTATTAGAATTATTCATTTTGTTTACAGGATTAGTTTGGCATTTTGGGAAATACACTTATTTTCATCCTTCCCCAGAGTTAGATCAGAGGATTGATTCCAAGTCTTGTACATAAAATTTAAAGCTACAGCACGCAGCCAGTGAGCTTAGTTCAGCACAAAGACTGGAAACAGGGGGAAACAGCTAACCTGACAGTCCAAAAGTATCATAAATCACCTAAAAGTACCTCTAAGGGTGTTTAAGCTGCATAAAAGAACAATGTAGCTGCTTCCCCATTGTGCCAAGCTAAGCTGGTAGCTGTGGCCTCATAGTTAGAGTACAAAAAGAGACATCAATCTTCACATCTAACTTTTGAAAAGATAAACAAGCCAGCAGGCCATTTTTATAATATAAATTGTGCTACCATCTGGTCAGAGTAACTCAAAATGTGTTCAATACAAATATGATCCAATAAGTGGATGGGGTTGTGCTTATTTTTTACCCAAACAAAACTGAAACTGTTGTCAAACTAACCAAAGCAGACATGTATCCTTTTAACAAAACACTGATGTGTAACCAAAGCTTGATATAGTTTATGCCAGTTGTGTCCAGAAACTTATTAAATACCTGTAATTAGGCCAAATGTTTGCTCCAGGTGCCACATATCTGCTCTTGTTAATACAAATTATTACTACTAGTTTTCAGCTAAAAAGAGTCACCAGCAAACAGATTTACAAATGTTTTGAGTAACTACTGTTAAAGCTACAGTGTTTTAAGATGTTTTAATATTTAATATATTAACAAATATATACTGTATTTGTGACTTGTTTTTAAAGATTTACATCCTCAGTAGGGCTTTGGTTCAGAAAGTCTGAAAGAATCAAGAGAGAGACAAACAAATAGTAAGTAGGTCTATAAAATGTGTCTGGTTGGACATTCCTCTGCCAATCCGGGGAGAGCAGCCAAATGACCCTGATGCTCTTGGGACCCCCCCTCCACCCCCCTAAAGGCCCTCACCCCCTCCTTCTCATACCAGCAGATCAGCCCAGCTAGTTTCCTTATCTGTTCACCACTCAATTACCCTGTGCTACAGCAGAGGGCATTTGAAGCCTCAGATGAGCAGCCTGGAGGTTACACTGGGCTGAACTGGGAGGAGGCAGAGGCTGCTGATGGCCTTTTAACCCTCCATGCGCAGAGATAAAGAGTGAAGGGGTGGGATGTGGTGACTGAAAGGTTTGGTAAGTGTAATCCCCTGTTAATTATGTAAAAATGATAGTTTAAAGCGTTTAACCTCTTATGAAAGCTATTTCACGTGCTCTGTAATTTTTCTAGATTCATACTCCTCAGCTTGCAGCACTGGGTTTGGGGTTTGGTTGAAGCTTTGAATGATGTCATGACATACTTCACTGATTCCTGATGCTGCTTTTGATTGAAGTCTAACAGACAAATAGTGTTTGACAAGTGCCAGTGGAAAGGACAGAAATAAAATTTGAAAAAGAACCCAATTTCAACTGTCTGGCTTATGTTTATATCCTAAATATTCAACGGCTCATTTTGAAAGGCAGCAAATATATCTTAAATTAAATCCATACATGCAAAGACATTTAAAAAACATTTTGCAAACTTAAATTATGTAACCCGGTATAAAAGCAGTGAAACAAAAGTTGACACAATTTTATGACCATTGTCTGCAATTAGGAAACAAGGGTTCTGGTTGTCAGATTGCACCTGACAATTAAAGTATTCTAATATAGAAATAAATAGATTTATTTTGAAGATACACAACATCGCACACTTCTGGGTGGATAACTGGATATCAGTGATACCTACTCAAATTTAATAGACGTTTTAGCATTTGATTTATAGTGAAATAACATAATTCAAGTGCATAGGGGTCAGGGTATATGAAAAGTCGCCCTTCATATGTACTGTACATATGATTTTGAGATTTTAGCTCTCAGTGGATCATTTCTTTCAAGTAGGACATTCAACACAGATCATGACTCTATTTGTGATACCTCAGATGTTTTCTGAGGCCTAATCAGAGGTCTACATAAGTTTGTCTTCTAAAAATGATGTTGGGAGTCTGAGGGATGCAGAGACGGAAGCAGAGGTGGGACTGAGCACTGAGAGAATATGACTGCAGTGAATGGAGAAGGGAGGACAGCACAGACAGCTACCATCTCCTGTCACGTCTGTGTTTCTGTGTCCGTAAGATGTTTCCCTCCTTTTAAGGCAGCAGTGATGTTCTGCTTTCTTCTACAGTGCAGCTACAGTGAGAAATGTATTGAGATTACACAAGCATTTGAGGAGCAGTTGACGTTAATTACAATTTTTACATTTCTTATGGTGACAAACATTAACAGACACTTAATGTGTAATTTAGACTGATTCATTCCTTAACACCTCAAATAAAAAGTAAATAAAATGAAGCACAGCAACCTTTTTCCTTAATCCGTCTGGGCCTTTTATTCAAAACGTCCATGCTGCCACACAATAATCCCGTTCATCTTTTCATCTAGCTGTTTGTTAGAACCTGTAACGTGCAATCAGGACTGATTTTGCGGCTCTGCTGAGTTATCTATCATCCACTGGTATAAACTTATCTCTCTGTCAGCACCCAGCTGCCTCATGTGAGCTATCACATTATCTGTGACAGGGTCTCCTCACCTGTCCATCCATCTCAGTCGAGACGCTCGATGGCATCGCTGGGTGTTTGCATGTTTGTCAGTAATTAGAAGGGAGGTGTTGAGACTAAAACCAGCTGCGTGCGACTCGAGCTCAGCAGTCAGTTGGTTGACAGGGAATTGATGACAGTGAGTGAGTTAAAACTCACGTCCGCCGTTTAGATGAGCATCTGACGAGATTATATTCTGCCTGTTAAAATAATGATAATTGGAGCTGAAGTGACATGGGAAGTTTTTTATTTGAAGCACATGGTCAGCTGTAGCTGGAGGGGATTTGACTCTGCACTCAAGGACACAGCATTGTTACAAGCACGACTGCACCAGAAGACCTTTAGTTGAAGGGTGGTCTTTCCATTCACTGCGCCACTCTGCCAGCCCAAATGCCATCAATAGAGGAAGATTTAAGAAAGACTTTGTAGGTTTGTGTATATGCGCATGCCTGCATGTGGCTCACATGTGCATGTGTGCCGAAATTCGACTGCAGCAATGTTCTCCCCTCTCGCTCTCTTTCTTCATGTGTGTTCCACGTGTTGCAGCCACATTTCTGCAAATATTTATACCGGGTGTAAAACGCTCTTGATCTCTCTCCCCTGTTTACTCTCCTGTTCTTTCTCTTAGCTGACTCTCCCACTGACCTTTTTTCATCCTGACTGAGAGTGACAGGAGGGAGGGGACAAGGAGTCAGGGGGCAGAAAAAGAGCAAGTGAGTACAGAGTGAGGTCAGGGCGACGAGAGGGAGAGAGCGAGGAGAAAGCCTGTGGGGAAGAGAGAGAAGCGAATGGGGCAGCAGGGAGAGAGTGTTCAGCTTGATGGATGACTTGTCATCTTATAGAAATCAAAAGCCCAATCTGCCAAGCCTTCTTCTTGCAAAAGCACACGATGCAGTCGTGCAAGGAGGCCCATTGGGCTAATTGTGGAGTAATTTGACATCTGTTGACGTCTGAAAACTTGTTAGCTACTACTGACAGAGAGAGAGAGAGAAGGAGAAGGAGAGGGAGGGTAGTGTTGTAATGATCCCTGCTTGATTTCTAAATGAGGCACATGCCGCTGACCAAACTGGGTGCACACGCCTCTGAAATGAGAACAAAAACATTCAGATCCAGTTACAGGACCAAGTATCACATTTGTGGTCTTTGTCATCAGCTTAGCTGCGTTCACGGCGGGCATGATCAATGGGGTTTGTGTAACGATATTTAACCTGAAACATGAAGTAATGTGTTGCTGAAACTAATGAGCTTTGTCGCTGGGTGGCCCACACACACACACACACACACACACACTTACAAACAAGAAAATATCTCGCTCATCTTCCCAGCATTCATCTGCGTTTACTCTGTCACGATAAAAACAGTCTTTAAAGTAATTCTCTGATTCAACCACAACTTAAAATCCTACTATATGGACAAATCTGGTAATGTTCAGAATCAGTGCCAGATATTACTTTAAGTGTCAGCAGCTGTATGCCATAAAGGGCCATACATCAGTCATGTAATTTATGTATTTTGAAGATACCTGTCATCAGATATATGGGACATTTTTATTAAACTAACTGTTAAATCATTAAAATCTCAGTAACAGAGAAAACATTTCTCCTTTCAAGACTGCATTAGAAAAGCTAATTCGTGGATTATTTTTCAACAATTGACATCTCAAAGCTGCTAACAGGGTGCTAACATGTCTCCAGCTGTGACGAGTCCTTCAACTCTACCTCCACATTCCTTCCAGTGTAAAAGGCTGCTGTTCTCTGCTTGTGGAAGGGAAACAGAGCTGGTAGCTGGATTCCTCCGCAGTGTTTTGGCAAAAGCTATGGAAGAGGCCTTAGGATCATTAGTGAGGCTGGCATGAGAGGCTGAGGGGAGATCTGCTAACACTCTGCCATTATTCAGCAGGAACGAAGACAGCTTTTGCCTGACTCTAATCACAGCGGCAGTTTTATTCTCTTTTAAATGGCAGCTGTCAAAATAGGTCTTTTAACGCAGAATAGTCAAGCGGTGCAGGCATGTTCCAGGTCTCTGCCCATAAATGAATTGCTGACAGTGGTGTGCTGTAGGCCTCTGTGCCCTCCCTCACACCTTGTGCACAATGCAACAGATCTGCCAGACTGGCCTTGGTCTCCTCTGTGCATACTCATGCTGAACACCTGACTAAAGCGATTTCAGGACAAACAGAAAAGAAAACATGAGCAAGAAGGATGCTCAAAGTAGAGGGAAAGTGGAAAATTCTGGAGGTTTAAATGAAGAATCTGAGGCACCGCTAAAGGATAAGGGAAGAAAAAAAAACAGAGAAAAGCTGTCCTTTCTGTGCACCAGTGCATGACATCACAGCACTCCCAGCTTCCATTAGGGCCTAATAAATGAAGGGCTAACGAGGCAGAGTGGGTGGGAAATATGGGAGGAGGGGACAGAGGGTGGGTGCCCTGCCACCCCGAGCCTCTGTCAACCCCTTCAGGAACACTTGAAGAAAGGGGTGGGAGTGGAGAGAAGTTTGTAGCAAAGCAAAGGGGTGGAAGGAGGCTAAAAAAAAAAAAATCTCGGCCCATTAGAGAAATCAGGCCGGGACTCTAAAAACACCCTGAGAGCAGAGAGGCCGAGTGGCCCTGGTGTAAACATACGGTGGGTGGCAGCCCCCGAGCACTCTGACAGCCAACAGCGGCCATGATGGATCTGTGGAGTTATCTCATTTTCCACTGTTTTAATTAGAGGCCAGGCTGTGAGCCTCGGCAGCTGGCTCTGCTGTACTGACTCCTGCGGCCTGACAGAGAAAAATGTCCACCAATGCTGCTGCCAAGTTCAGCCTGACCAGAGAGAAAGAAAAAAAAACTTCTGGGATCCATAACTCTGTTTACTAAGCAGGTTGCACTTTAATCAGAATTATACACATAATAATTTGACTTCATTTCTTTTCATATTTGTGCTTCATTGACAAAGTGTTTTGATCTCCTAACTCAATTCAAATAAGAGAGAGCTGTGCGCATAATTTGGAAGAGAAAAAAAAATCACCTATATTTACGTTAATTAGAGCCATGCATCTTAGATGACAATGACAGGATGAGTTGAGGTATCAGGTATCCCTCTACAAAATTGTCTGGGGTAGAACTCATGGTGCACCCTATTATTAGGTGGCGCTTTCAACCCTGTAATCCAGCAGAGCACCACGGTGATGGGGTTAAGACAGCACGAGGGACAAAAGGCCCAAGAAACTACCTCACACAGTCACAGAGGTGCAAATATGAAGTTTATATCTGCATGTATGCAATTAGATCGAGTAAAGTATGATGGGCACACAGCATGTTTGGTGACATTAAAAAAGGTCTTTAACAAAATCACAAAAATATAAGAAAATCTTTGCGAAAATGTAAACAAACCTAAATTTTCTTCCAAAGCTGTTATGTAATTTCTGTGGATTTTTGGTGATGTAATCGAGCAAAATGTTTTTTCTGCAGCTGTTCTGTCATTTTAACGTTTACTTTAAGGTTCACCGAGATACAGAGAATTAAAGGTTTTGTGAAACAAGAGTTGAGCAGTGATCTTTATTGCAAAACTCATTTTCTCTCATTTAAGATCAGCTACTTCAAAAACCTTAAAAAAGGAACCAAGAGCAAAAGAAGACATCAATTTATTTTTCAGCTGTAATTTATACACACTTGCTGAGTTTCCTATTTGCAGCTGTTTAAATGCAATAAGTCAGCCTGTGTAAAAATTAAAGATGTTATGACATCATGACTATGCTTGACACGATTTTGAGCTTTCATCTGTATCTTTACGCATTAATTCATCGCGGATGTTTCAGATAAATGTGGTCAGTCGGTCCGGTGATGGGAGTGCAGATGGTGAAAATTAAAAGAAAGTATTCAAGCTCCTTTCTCTCATTAGAGCAAATAATTTGCACAAGGACATTTCACAGCAGAATGTATATTTAAAAAAGTGTTCGTGTACGTTCCTCTTTCTCATGAGAAGAAATGGAAAGAAAGCGTGAAAGCTGTGTTACTGAGCGCTGGAAATGAGGAAAATAAAATCATGTCATTGTTGTTTACACTGGGCCCCCCCAACTGAAGGCCTGTGTGTGTGAGTCTGTGTGTGTTCCACCGTTTTCACTGTTTAGGCTGTGTGTTATTGTGAGTCGGCCTCAAAGGAAATTTTGAAATTTCGCCACCATAAGAGACCAATTTAGGGTTAGTTTGCTGCGGAGTATTATTGAGTTCTGTGTTTGCGTACAAATTTGCATGGAAATTTGTTTGAGACGTGCATGTTTTTGTATTCGAAAACAGAAGATTTTTTAAAATCCGTATTCTGTTTTTAAATAAACGTAATAAAACAGTTCAGGAATATGATAGATTGGCACAAAATATCAGATAATTTATGCCCATTCAATCTTTTAATTCAATGTCATGTGTGAATCAGTGTCTACGGATGATTACTTGATGATGTGCCAGGCATATATATATATACAGTATACACACACAAAGAGACATCCACTCATGAGCAAATACACAAACATGCACACACAGATGCTTTATGACATCCGCGAGTGTATTATCATCTCTCCCGACCTCTAACTTTCTCTTGGCACCATTCACAAACCTGCCTCCTGCTCACAATAGAATAATCTTTCCCTTATTCTCTTTTTTTACACACAAGGCCAGAATCTCACGCCTACCTTATCGCTACCTTTTCCCGTTCACTCACTTCCACACTGCTGCCCCCATCAGCCTCTCCCTGTTTCTCCAGCATTTCTCTCTCTCTCTCCTCTTTTCTGCCTGTTTAGAATGAACAGCAGCCCCCATGGTAGAATGGCAGGGTGTTATGACAGCATGCTACTGTTAACTGTGTTTGGTTTGGGAGGACAGGGGAACACACACATACAGACGTTCTGCAATGCACACGCAGACACAAGGACATTGACATCTTCATCTTTGGGAGCTGCCATTGTACATGTGCATGCTCTCTCACACACACACACACACACACCAAAACAAAGCACACTCGTGTATCTGGCATCAGCTTCTCCAGATGGAGCTCATCCCCTCCCTGCCTGAAGTCATATTTTGACTGTTTACGCAGAATTTCTCTATATCTGGCCATTGTTAAGCCTGCTTGGCTCTGCGAATACAGTCAGAGACATGTTTGAAGTGGGAGTATAGTGTGTGCTGTATGTGCCAGTGGAGAGACACTCGTGCACCCGCTGTGGGTGAAAGCGAAAGTTTTTTTTTTCCAGTAAGCCCTGTTCATTAACGTGCAAACATGTCTGCGTGGACCACGAACCCGTGAACTGTTTGACCAGCGCAGGTGGGTGTCATTCTCCGAAGTGCATCCTGCCTCCTCGAGACATTTGTTTGTACACATGATGAGTTAGTGTTAGCTGCAGCAGGATGTTTGGGACCTGAACATGTGTGAGAGTGCACATCAGTGTGTGGGTGGGTGGGCGGTTGGTGTGTGTACGCATTTGCACCCAGACGTTGACGATGAGAGTTTGCAATGCCCTTAAAAGTCGTGTTATCCCCTTCCGAATTAAAGGCTTTCGCTGAGGAGCTCGAAATCTGTCATTGTGTCAAATTACACGTCTCCTGTGATGGCGTAATATGCAGTGTGCCATCGCTGCTGCAGAGAGAGGAGCGTAAACACATTTGAATCTCAGAAAATAGTGGAAAAATGAAATGGTCAACAGAGCGGAGCCTCATTGCCCTATTGTCTTCCTCTTCTCCACATTCACTTTTTCCACATTTAGCACTGGCTGCTTTGATGCATGCTGAAGGAATGCAGGGTGAGTAATCACAGGGGGGAGAGTGGAGGAGGGGGAGGAAGGAGAGAGGGTGGATTACACTGATGAACTGAAGAGGTGATGGAGACAATTAAAGAGGCCACAGGGTGAGAAAAGATGGACATTTAAGAAGAAAGAAAGGGAGGATATGAAGGTAGAGAAGGAAAGAGACGAAGAAAGTAAGTAAGAGGGGCCTCCCTGGTTGTCGTTACGCCGTGTGCGATCATTTGGGTTGATTTGGATTAATGATTTAATTGGGAAACACACACAGACCGTTAACATCTGTATCCCATAGCAGCGAAGCGGCAGCCAAGACAAACCAATGCTGCGTCACACTGACAGATTCCCCACAGTAACAAGAGCGCTGGAGCAGAGGTTCTGTTTGAGAGGGACAGAGGGGTTTAAATGGCACCGACTGGGGAGCTCTGGGTCATTAAAGTGGCACTGCCAACCTCCAGCTAACATCACACAAACACACACACACACACGCGCACACACACACACACACACACACACACACACACACACACACACACACACACACACACACACACACACACACACACACACACACACACACACACAAAGAGCATCTCTGTACAAGAGCAGAGAGCTGGAGAATTA
>OMNN01050783.1:0-18220 GCA_900302755.1 Chromis chromis
TGCTTCACATCATGATGTCACCACCATGCTTTACACCATGATGCTGCCGCCACCATGCTTCACATCATGATGCCACCACCACGTTTCACATCATGATGCCGCCACCGCCATGTTTCACATCATGATGCCGCCACCGCCATGTTTCACATCATGATGCCGCCACCACCATGCTTCACATCATGATGTCGCCACCACCGTGCTTCACATCATGATGCCGCCACCACCGTGCTTCACATCATGATGCCGCCACCACCATGCTTCACATCATGACACTCACCACCATCTTAATAATTAATGCTATAAACATTTTTAGGCAAATCAGAAATGGTTGAGCAGAAATTGCTCTGAAAAATTTGATGGTTTGAGATGGAATGACCCAAAAACAAGAAGACAACAGATGCAAAAATGCAGTATGTCAATATTAATGAATGCAAATAAATTATTTAAGGCAATAAAGAAACAACATCAGACAAAAGCTAGTCGATAAAAAATGGTTTTAAGAAGTGATTTAAATGAGATCACTGCCTGTGCTGGTCTTATGGACCCTGATAAATTAAGCCTCAGCTTTGAAACAAACAGAATAATTTAATTTCTGGCTCATTTTGTGTGTAATTTCTATGTTGTTTTTTTTTGTCATTTTACAGTGCAGGGTCATTTGTCACAACTACATGTCCTGCAATGATGCGCCAAATGGACAAAATGTGTTCTGATAACATGCCAAGTGACCTTTTAATTACCAACCTGGGGCCAAAATCCTAAAATCAATTCTAAAATGAACAGGGAGCCAATAAAGAGCACTGCTGAAACCCCATGGTGAATCATTTTAATCATTTTTGTTAACTCAAATGTGAGTTAACTTCACTTAAGTTGATTGAATTAGTTAAAAATCCTCCTATTAATTGTGAAAATGTTGAACTGGCTGGGGAGTTTTAATATTTAATTGATGCATCCTGGGAAATCGTAAAATTCGTAAAAATTTTATTTAATGAGTTGAGTGAACTCGTAATTTTAAGTCAGAACAGCTGAACGGAGAAGCAATCATGTTTTTAAGGTACAAATTGTCAAAAAATAACAAATTAGTGAACTAGAAATTAGCAAAACTCACATATTTGCATTAAATAAACAATAAATTTTAAAAAATGAGTTTATTTGATTGCATTTTGTTTTATGCCAGAAAAGATCGAGTTACAGCAGAAAATAAGAGCATGAATGACTTTTTTCTAGATTGAGAGTTTAATTCTGGAGAAGGAAGCAGCACTGGATGACTTTTCTAGTCTATGGATCAAAGTTTAGCTCTGGATTGACTCCTACGTTTCCTGGTTTTCCCATTACCAGACAGTAGATGGCAGCAGTGAGCTAGCTGTAAAGTTTCCTCCATCTGTGCTGCTCTGGTTTCTGCTCTCAGCTGCTTGTGTGATTCAGGATTAAATCAGCTTTTCAATGAGTCTAATTGATTTGCTTTAGTTTGGGAGCAGAATTGGAAAAACCAACAGTTCTCAGACTGAAATTTGTGTTTGTCTTTTTAAGGAGGGATCAGACAAATATAACTTTGAGAGAATAGTTTGTTCTCACATGAAAATAAAGCAACCTGGTGCTGTGATTCAGTATCAGACATTTTCTGAGCACCTGAAGTAAATCTGGCTGTGTTCTAAAGAGAAAATACAGGTAATTAAAGAGATCGACAATGACTCTGTTCTATTCTGGTGTCCAGAACGTCAAAACTGAAGCTGCTAAATGAAATTCAGTCATCATCCTGTCTGTAGAATAAATCATTTTCACTTGTTCTGCAGTGTTTGTAAAGAAGGATGCTGCTACATATAGGGAAATGTTGCATTTTCTCCTCCATTATATTAGTCTGACAGCTTTTTCAATGTAAAGATGTGACACAAAGGAAAAGAACACAAAGTTACATAGCGTTGGATTCTTCTATAAAGCAGTGTGTTGTTGGACTCATGTTTCAGATGTCTATGAGTTGTCTGCACCTCCACCAAATAGTGATGTTTCCCTTGAAACTTTTCACATTTCAATAAAATGATCCAGAATCTCAGTCAAAATCAAACATTAAGGAAAAAGAACAAAAACTTCTAACAGATTAGTGTCTTTTCTCTCCCATCAGTCATGTTTGGAGTCCACAGATTTAGACTCTGACTCGGCCTCCAGAACATTCACCTTGTTGTCTTTAAACCTTTTCTGTGTATCTTTGGCTGTTTGATGGAAAACAAATCTTCTCAAAGGTCTCAGTTCTCTATCAGACTGCATCAGGTTGTCCTCCAGGATTTCTCTATACTTTGCTGCATTCATTTTACCCTCTACCTTTACAAACCTTCTAGGGCCTGCTACTGAGAAGCATCCTCACACCAAGATGCTGCAACCACCATGTTTCACACCAAGATGCTGCCGCCACCATGCTTCACATCATGATGCTGCCACCACCATGCTTCACATCATGATGCTGCCACCACCATGCTTCACATCATGATGCTGCCACTACCATGCTTCATCCTCACTGTTTGGGTCAAGAGTTCAGGTTTTTCTTTAATTTGTCACATCTACCTCTCTATATGGTAACAGGCTTGAAAAAATGTGACCATATTATTTAAACTTAGTCTTACATGATAATTTTACAAGTGTTGGTCACAAACACAGGTAACCACTGTCGTATATAGCGGAGTGTCTCAGTACAAACTTTATCAGATTATGGTTTAAAATGTGACTCCCAAGGCGTGCAGCCAAGAAACATCCCCATATCATGATGATGCCACCACCATGCTTCACATCATGATGATGCCACCACCATGCTTCACAATCTTTAGATAGGTCGGGTTTTACATGTCTAATTTTTGTCTGGTCTTAACCTTAAATTTCTAAATAAGTCAGGTAATTTGTTGAGGGTTTTAATATTGTAGTTTTTTAACCTTGACATTGCATTATATATAATTTTGTACTCTCAGATAAGTAATTGTTGTTCAGAAGAGTCTCTGAGTACGGGAAAAATGGTTAAATTTAGAAGCCCTTCCTTGTGTCGCTCTGTGAGTGGTTCTGTATTAAATTAACTTACATAACCCCATGTCATCATGATGCCACCTCCATGCTTCACAATCTTTGGAATATCAAGGTTTCTGAGGAGTCTTGACCTTAATATTTAGGTTAGTCACAGTAAGTAATATTTTTTCAGAAGAATCACTGGCTCTTCAAGTTGCCATCACCAGTGGAAGAACCTCTTTATTTAGGGGATGGTTCTTCACGTACTCTATGTGGTGCTTTAAAGTACTAAAGGTTTTTAATTTGTATTGGACTTAGTTGGTTTGGTGGCTGGTAACAGTATAAAATTAGAGCTGCAATTGTTACTGATAAATCTGCACATTGTTTTTTGAAGTAATTATTTGTCTATAAAACCCCATGTTGGCATCTTGTAGCATGTTGTTTTGTCTGATCCCACAATATTAAGTGCGTTGTACTGGAGGACTCGACTTTTGGAGCTCTTGCATGCAGAGCCGAGTCTGTATATTTGTGTGTGGTCACGTTCACATGTCTGAGGTGGAAAACAGGCGAACAATCAGTTTCAATTTATCCAAGTGGAAGAAGCTCTGGTCCTGTGGCTGCACCATGACGACCGCTGTCAGGGCTGGGATCTGTCTTCCGCCGCATGGGACTCATTTTGTTCCTCTCATCCTCCCATTGTTTTCCCCCCGTCTTCTAAATCACTGAGAGATCAATGCGTTTTCTCTGCTGGTTTAATGTTCATTTTTAGCAGCAGTGTTCCCGTCACCTGGGGTATCTCATGGAGGATGAAAGGTGGGCGGCTCAGAGGGAGAAATCTAAATGCATATGTGTGTTTTCCCTCATTGACTTTCCCTCCGCTGCTCCGTGTTTAAACACAGATCACAGCACGCCGAGATACTGTGCTTGTGTTTATTTTTAACAGCAAAAGAAGTGACTCTAGACACTAGAAAACTTCTTCTTCTGCAGTGTTTCTTCCAGCAGTCGCTCTGCTTCACGCTGAGCTCCGACTCTGAGTGAAGGAATAATTAATGTGATAACAGAGGCGCCCTCTCTTTGTCTCTCCTCTGTCTCTTTTCTACAACACGCCCACGCCCGAAGACTTTCTGACAGCTCAGAGCAAACTTTGATGTCAGGCTTAGGTGAAATGGAGCCATGCAGATAGGAAAAAAAGGTCAAATTTAGAAGTCCTTCCTTGTGTCGCTAGGTGAGTGGTTCTGTATCAGCATTTAAACCACTTTAAAGCACCATTTGTACTTCAATTCTACCTGTATTTCACTGGGTAATATAAGACTATTATCAGGAAATATAAAAACCTGCAATCTACTTCATTCTTAATTTTTTTTACCCTCACCCTGACCAGTTAAGGCAGACGTCTGCCTTCCCTGAGACTAGTTCTGCTGGAGGTTTTTTCCCATTAAAAGGGTGTTTAATCTGGCTACTGTTGAAAATATGCTTCTTTTTGGGGATCATGAGTGAACAGACATAAATTCTCAGGTGCATTGAGGTCTGGACTCTGACTTGGCCACTCCAGAATATTCACCTTGTTGTCTTTAAACCCTTTCTGTGTAGCTTTGGCAGCTTTGCTTGCTTCAGCTCATTGTCTTGCTGGGAAAAAAATCTTCTCCCAATTTTTCTTGCAGCCTTCATCAGGTTGTCCTCCAGGATTTGTTTATACTTTGCTGCATTCATTTTACCCTCTACCTTTACAAACCTTCCAGAGCCTGCTACCGAGAAACATCCCAACATCATAATGCTGCCACCACCATGCTTCACATCATGATGCTGCCACCACCATGCTTCAAGTCATGATGCTGCCACCACCATGCTTCACATCATGATGCTGCCACCACCATGCATCAAGTCATGATGCTGCCCCCACTATGCTTCAAGTCATGATGCTGCCACCACCATGCTCCACATCATGATGCTGCCACCACGGTGCTTCACATCATGATGCTGCCACCACCATGCTTCACATCAAGATGCTGCCACCACCAGGCTTCACATCATGATGCCGCCACCACCATGCTTCACATCAAGATGCTGCCATCACCAATGTGTCACATCATGATGCTGCCACCACTGTGCTTCACATCATGATGCTGCCACCACCGTGCTTTACATCATGATGCTGCCACCACCATGCTACACACCTAATTTTTGTATGGCCTTAACCTTTTTGTTGTTCTGTCTGACCAAGAACCCAAAATAATAAATGTGTTCTAATGGAAGGAATCCACAAATGCTGTGAATTCTTACATGTCACTTCATTTAGTCTAAAAATAATCAAATCCTGTCAAACAGAACTAGGTGGGTTGACAAACAACTATCTTGAAAATTGTTCCTTAAAGAACCTATTTTATGGTGCCTAAATAAAGCATTGTTGATGGTTGTTTGAGGCACCATTGGGGGTACTTGGCTTGTTAAAGAACTTTTTGAATTAAAATAGTTTTTTATCATCCCTGGGAAGAACCATTTTCAGTTCCAGTTAGTACTTTTATTTTATCTGAATGGAGGTTTTAAACTTTAATGATTAAACTTGTCTCATAAATTCCTAATTTTGCTGCTGAAAAGAGCTTTGACTCCACTGCTGTTGATTTGCTGTATTATCACTGACTTGTGTTTTATCAGGAGTCTACATGTGTTTCTAAAAGGTGAAGATCAATAGGAAGCTGCCTCAGGAGGGCGGCTGGTTAGACCAGGTAGAAAATGAGATTCCATTTGAAATCAGAGGAACCAACACTGTGGTGTGACTGCAGCAGCTTTAAATGAATGTTCTCTGCAGGGCAGCAGCCACATGGATGGAAGCTCCTGTGTTCACAGGGCAGCTTGGAAATGAGGACAGATGAATGATAGCAGAATAAAAGTGTCCACTTCAACCTGTGTGGATCATTTTTTCTGTCTACTGGAGGACAAAGATGTCTGTTCTGACCCACAGCTCCACTACAATCCTTCATGTGTCCCTTCTATCCTTAATTTAAGGTGTTTTCTTTATCATTTTGAAGTTATTTTCTGTATGATGTCTATGATTTAAAGCTCTAGTAGCCTCCTGGAATGCAAAAACTTTATTTATTATCTGTGAGCTTGCAATAAATCTCAAATGTTAGAGTCACTCTGTGTGCTCACATTTACTATTTGTGGCTGTTCTTTGGTTCCACCGGCAGACTTAAGTGTTGCAGCTCCTTAAAGAGGGAGAATGAGGAGCTGCACTCTGCATCTTAAGGAGGAAATCAGCTTTCTGTTTGCAAATTGTGAGCTCTTCTACATTTGGGCTTTAAGTGAGCCTCCGCCCATCGCCGTGAATCCTGCTTGAGTCTAAATGAATCCTGGCAGAGTTGTAAAAATGTGCCCCAATCATGCGCCTCAGACGCACGGAAAGGCGTGCCTCGGATTGCGCTTAAATTTAAGTGTGCAGCGGTGAAGGACACACTTCGCCGTGGATTTACACCCAGCTGCAGCCTCCGGAGCTCAGGCTGCTGTTTGTTCGGATCTGGTTTTACCACGCTGACAGCTACACGTCGACGTTTTTGCTGATTTTGAACCTCTTTTTTCGGGCGGGAATTGTGCCACATTGGAGCTTTCTGGCGCGCGTCAGCGGACGGTACAGCAGTCAGCCCACACACGGCGGGTCCAGCCTCTTCCCGAAGGCTTCTTCTTCATGGCATGACCGAGACATAAACAGCTGTTGTGTGTGTGTGTGCAGCGTGTTTTTCTTTTTACAAATCAACCGGTGTGTGGAGAGCCGGTGGCCGGGAGGCAGAGCGCACAGAACCGATCCTCTGAATGCGGATGTGTCCCACTTTGGCCGGTTGTTTTATGGATCAAACTGGACCGTCTCTGGCGACTGGACGCAGTTTGAGGAGTTAAAAGTTTTTATTGTTCGTGTCTTGACCGACTCCTTCCACCGCGGCACCGATGATGACTGAGAACAACGAGATGGAGACCGAGACGCAGCTCCAGCGCTCTCCAAGCACCATGTCCATCCAGCCCGTGTCATCCAAGGCGAGTCCCACACTATGGAGTTTATTTCCACACACTGCATGTTTAGAATATTGAAATAAAACACCTAAATTAAAGCTGTGAAGTTTGCAGAGTCGCACTGAAAGCAGAAATACTTCCAGCTCGAATAACAACTCATTTATTTTCCTTATCTGAGCTTAAATTGTGTGTTTTTACGCATTTCTCCACCTGTATTCTTCCACCGGTTTATGTAATAATGATGACAACACTTCACAAATGCAGTTGTATTCATCACTGCTGCGTCACTAGGTGTAACCTCACACGTAAGGTCTGATGTCACACTGTCTCCCCCTTGTCTCCCCCCTCTCTCTCTCACCCCAAATCACGCACACACACCCACAAATAGGATTTAGGATTAATTCATAATGTGCATTTTAATGGCTAGTGGGCGAAAAGAAGCAATTTCCATACAAGAATGCTCGTGATTAATGTTTTTGTGTGTCTGTGATTTGCTTTTTGGTGGTTAGCTGCAGTTCTTGTGTCCACTCACTCCTGCCATTTGTTCTGTTCTGCACAAATGGAAGCATTATGTGCATTTTGTGCCTAATATGCAGATCCTTTCACTGCACAGTCGTCCGCCTGAGCTGCAAGTGTCTTATGATTCCATTTAATTTGTTGACTCAACTGTATAAACAAAGATCTTTCAAGGGCTGGCCTCCACAGAGCAGCAGGAGCTGTGAGAGCGTTCTGCCTTTTTTTAATGGAAAGACACTTGATTCATTAGAGCGACCCACTTGATACAACTTTGCAAGAGTCAAGTCTTTGTCTGCACCTCGTCCCTCATTTCTCGCCGCCCACGTTTCAAACACTCGCACACATTCAGGCTGGTGACATGTTTGAAGCAAAGTGACACTCCTGCTCAGCTCAGCACACTCAGATACTCCACCAGCCGGCTGCTGCTTCATCTAAATATTTCACGTCCTCGGAGGGAAGTTGTTGCGAGTCTTTTTTAGCACCACTTACTCTTTTTGGAGAATTTTTAAATGATCCTTCTTTTCACAGTTGATTCTGGAAACTTTGCAACACTGTGCACGGCAGGATCCTTATATCTTGTCTTGAACAGTTGTGTTGGCATCAAAGATATTATCAACTCAACTTACATTTGACAAGCCGGAGCCTGGCGGTTTACTGTGTTCATTTGCAGCACCGTTTACTCGTGGAGTCCCTCAAGGCTCAATGTTGGGCCCCATCGTCTTTTCGTTAAATGCTGCGCTTGGGGTCCATTTTAACAGGCATAAGATTCCAAAATACAAAGTAAGGACCTGTAAAAGCTATCATACGATCGCTATTTTATCAAAAACTCCAACAGCTTCTTCAAATTTAAGACAGAGATCAACTTAGTGATAAAAAACTTCTTTTTTTTCTTCTTCTATCTGAGACATTTCACCAAGTTGAAGGCCAATCTCTCTCCCAAAGACTTGGTTTACGATGGTACTATAATTTGCTGCATTTTGGCATAGAGCAGTGCTATGTGATATGGAATTGTGTATAAATTGCATGTCACTTAAACTTTTTTAGCTTTTTTAGCTACTTCACCACCTGGCTGCTTCATCTAAATATTTCACGTCTTCTGAGGGAAGTTGCTGTAGGTCTTTTTAACACCACTTACTCATTTTTGGAGAATTTTTGATGGCCTTCTTTTCGCAGTTGATGCTGGAAACTCTGCAACACTGTGTGTCTCAGGTTCTTGTTGACATCAAAGATCTTATCCTCAATAAATATTATTAGTTAAATCTGACAAGCAGGAGCTTCTCCGTTCATTGTGTTCTTCATCTGCAGTTCCATTTACTTGTGGAGTCCCTCAAGGCTCCGCTTTGGGCCCCATTGTCTTTTTCTTATATGCTATGCTTGGGGTCAATTTTTAAGAGAAATAAGACCCTTAAAAAGTATTAAACCCTGCATGAATGTAAACTTTTTCAATCTTAATTAAAATTAGACTGAGATGTTTAGTCAACCGGACCTTTTCTGACCTTTTCTTGCAATTGATATTTTGCGATAAACTTTGCATCTCAGGTTCCTTATATCTTGGGTCAAAAGGTGCGTTGGCCTCAAAGGCAATATCCTCAAAAACACACTTCGTAGTTAATTGTGTTCTTCAACTGCCGCCCTGTTTACTTGTGGAGTCACTCAAGGCTCAATGTTGGGCTCCATCGTCTTTTCATTAAATACTGCGCATGGGGTCCATTTTTAACAGGCAAAAGATTCCAAAATGCAAAGTAAAGACCTGTAAAAAACTGTGGAAAACTTTGCATCTCTTGTGGAGTCCCTCAAGGCTCTGTTTTGGGCCCCATCATTTTTTTGTTGCACTTGGGGTGCATTTTTGAGAGACATAAAGTTCCAAAATAAAAAGTATAGACCTCTAAAAGATATTAAGCGCTGCATTGATTAAACTTTCTCAATCTTGATGACAATAAGTCTGAGACTGGATCTTTTTCAGTGATCCTGACAGCACTTTGGATTCATAGAATCGATACAGATCAGTTCAGGGATCAAAATTTGCTTTTTGCCAAATTGAAGGCAGATCTCTCTCCCAAAGACTTGGTTCAACTTTGTTACAATAATTTGCTGCATGTTGGCGTACAGCAGTCCTATGTGATATGGAATTGCGTGCCTATAGCATGCACCTTTTTGTATTTTCTGCGCTTTTTAAACACTTTTTGGACGATTTTGTTGTGCGGAAACAAAACGCGAGATGGTTAAGGTTAAGGTAGGGGTCAGAGGTCAGGGATCATTGTGTGTAATGAAACACCAAATGCAGAAAATGCAATATGATCAGCTTATGCATCTGCTGTTGCTCAACTTCCATCAGGGAAAACAAAGCATGATCATGGAACAACAGTGCTGTTCTATCTCCACTGGCTTCTTGTTCATGTCAGGATTGATTTTAAGCTTTAATTGTTTGTTTTTGATGTTTTAAAAGGGTTAGTTCCGCCCTATTTAGCAGAACGCTTGCAGCATCACAACCCGGTTAGACGTCAACTTTAACAAATCTCCTGATAAAAGGTTTTTTGTGGAAGTTAAAATAATTCTTCTACGGAAATCACTTCAGTTAGCAGCTTAGTTTGTCAGAATGTAGAGCCAGACTTCATATCTTATTGTGTTTTAACTTTTTATTCTTGTTATTTTATTGCCTTTTCATTCAGGTTTGTCTTGTAGTTGTTGTGTTTTATTGCATTTCATGGCCTGCTATTTTAACTGTACAGCGCTTTGATTCAACCGTTTCTGTTTTTAAACGCTTCATGAATAAATAACTGTGACACTCCGGTTCTCCGCTCGTCTCCAGCTGCTAAACCAAAGAAAATCAGGCTGATTCTTCTCCCTGCAGCCCTGATTGGTTTTCATTCACCACATCAGAGCCGCTAAATCCACAAACTCATCAGTCCGGTCATCTGCCTCCATCGATTGGAGCTGCACCTTCAGCCTTCATGCACCTGGAAATTCCTTTAAATAGCAATCTGCCACTCAGGGAATCGATGGGAATTTGCAACCACATTGCAGAAGAACACAGTGCACAGGTGTCTATTTTAAGCGCCTAATCAAGAGGTTTCCTAAAATACAAAATGCAGCCATGGGGCGTCTTCTGATGCAATCTAATCAGACACTTGATCGTGATGTTTTTATTAATTAGTTAAAGATGACAGGCAGAGAAAGCAGGTAGCAGATGTTCCAGCAGCTGAAATCCACCAGCAGCAAATTCCCTCGTAGATGAAAATCAGAACACAGTGAAAACAGAGGATTAGCAGCAGAGGAAGCTTCTCCCAACAGTGTTCTGTGGTCCGTCGCCAACGTTGGCAGGAACGTGGAGCAAATTGGACGCCGGAGCTGCAATCATCGGCCAATCGTGTCGATCTTTGTTGAGGGCTGTTTGCTCTCTCGGGGCTGTTGTTGGAAGCTGCAGGTGAAGCACGTTTTCTGCAAGATGAGAACAATATCGGAGCTTAAAATATCAGCGAGTGACGCCACCATCATCCATGTGTCCAATCTTCTTAACTCAATGCGACTGAAAATGAGTGCTTGTTGCAAATCCAAAGCTAAATTACAAGTAATCTTAAAACCGCAGAGTTTTGTGGCTTTTTTTGTGAAGTATTTCTTTCTTGAACACGTAAAATGGCTTCAGCAGTTTGTTGTTTTCTGCTTTGTCTGGCATTTTTATTAGAGAGCTGTCCGCGATAACGATGATGTTGCACTGAGATGTGGTGGTTTAGACACCAAGACAAGTTTCCCTGCAAGACAATAAAGTAAATCTTATCTTATAGACAAGTTAACCAGCTGGAAATGAACTTGGTGTGTTTGATATAACCAGAAAATATGTTGGAAGCAAAACCCTAACAATACAGGGTAAAAAAAAACTAAATTTCTTTTGGATTATCCCTCTGAACCTCAAGCAGTTTTTTGCTTCTGTCACATTTTTACTCACTGTGGACTAATTTTTCACTGCAATATAAAGTCCCGCACATCTGTGGAAACAGAACAACCATTTAGAAGGAATGAGATCTCAGAAATATAGTTAGTACAATATAATTAGACTGACACATAGATGTGAAAATAACAGGCAAAAATTACACAAAAAGACTGAAAAAGATGCAAAAATTACACAAAAAGATGCAAAAATTACACAAAAGACTGAAAAATATGCAAAAATGACACAAAGAAAGATGTAGAGAGAACTCAGAAATGCGTCCTGTGTAATATGACACTGTTAGAATGACTCAAAGATGCAAAAATGACAGGAAAAAATGATGCCAAAGATGCTAAAAAGACACAAACAGGATGTAGAGAGAACTCAGAAATGGCTCTTGTGCAGTATGACACCTTTAGAATGACAGAAATCATGAAGAAAAAACTAAAGATGGATTATTTATTCTACAAAAGTTGAAAAAACCATCAGATGCATGACTTTATCATCACTCTGAATATAGTGATTTCAGTAGTGACTTTGAATGATGTCTTCTGTATGTACGTGTTTGTTGAAAAAGAATAGAGATATTGTTAAACTATCAACTTCATGGAGGCTTTTGAGGAAAGGTTATGATGAATTTCTGCTCCACTGACTGTGAACTGGTGTATAAAACTGATATTTCTGCGAGGAACCACAGACTGTGATTCATTTAAACATGAAGGGAGGAAAACGCTAAAAAGAGCATCAGACAGGAAGAAGTAATCTGTTTTTTTCTAAGCAACACCTTCAAGCTCAACAGTCTTTTAGTGGAAGTGGAATGATGTGGTTTCTGAACTTTCCCAGCGGATCGATGTCTTTGAAACCACATCTTAAGTCGTCATTAACGGCTCAGAGTTGTGAGTCCGAAGCGGGTCGAGGTCTTCATTAATTAAAGTAGCACCTCCACCGCTGTGATGGTTATTGATGTGACACACGACGAGGGGAGGTGTGGAAATATCTGGAGAGCTAAAGATGTTCCTCGGCCCTTCAGAAAGAGTGTGTTCATATGCAGCAGCCGTCATTACGCCTCTTATCTCGTATCAGAAGCTGAATCTGCAGACTGATGGTGCATAATAACAAATCTGAGCCGGCACAGGACATGAGACTGTTTTTTCTGCTATTGTGTGGCTCCTCCTGTAATAAAATCTGTTTTCCAGCAAGGTGTAAATAATTACATCCCTAAATGCACCTGCAATTTTTAGAAACCACGTATTCTGCTGGTGACCTAGAATCTCGGCGAGCCAGGAGACACAGTTATCCCTCTTAAAGGCCCAAATATCTTTAGTCAGAACAAGGTCGGACGCCGTGACGTCTGTGATGTCGAAAGAAAAACATCGAATTGAACTTCATACGTGGGCGGTAAAGTGGAAATTGCGCGCTGCAGGAGGTAAAATGTGGCATTTTTAGGTCACTCTGCTGAATCCTGCTTTTCACTTTGATGCTGCGGTTGGATGTAGATCTGTTGCACTGCTTGTTTTTTTGTTTTTTTTACCCCAATTTCTGCAGAGCGTCTCGTCTTCTGCTGCTGACAGCTCAGAAAAAAATGGCACAGCTCAGGAATAAATACAAATAGTTGGAGCAAAAAGGAAACGAGCTGCAAAACACGTCATTATTTAACATTAATCCTACAGACTGAGGCACCAGCAGGTAGATTTAATATTGTCATATTTCACAGGTGTGTTGTTGCATCAGTCCAGTTTGGTTCCTAATGACTTCATGTGATTGTTTTCTGTTTCTGTTTAATCAGTGCTTTTAAAAAAAAAATCCATTTATTTTGGTCCTGAGGGACAGAAACCGATGTAGCAGCTGGATTGTAGTTGGGATAAAAGCTTCAATTTGTATTAAAGCATATATTATTTTCATTTTACACAAATAAATAAGCAAATAAAATAATGGCAAATCAGTTTTTACTCCAGATGGCATTAATTAGAGAAGATATGAGTAAAGTATATATCCATCCATCCATTATCTATACACTGCTTAGTCCTCTGTAGGGTCATGGGGGGCTGGAGTCTATCCCAGCCGACTCGGACGAAGGCAGGGGATACCCTGGACAGGTCGCCAGTCTATCACAGGGCTACACATAGAGACAGACAACCAAGCACACTCTCATTCACACCTACGGACAATTTAGAATCATCAATTAACCTCAGCATGTTTTTGGACTGTAGGTCGGAAAACCTGGTGAAAACCAACGCTGCACTGGGAGAACATACAAACTCCATACAGAAAAATCCCAGGTGTCCTAACCCGGACGTGAACCAGGGCTCTTCTAGCTGTGAGGCAACGGTGCTAACAACCGAGCCACTGCGCAGCCCGGTTTCTGAGATATTCAGTAAAAAACTATCAATCAATAATCAACTGGTGAGGCTTCAAAAGAATTGCTGAAGTTATAAAATTTAACACAAGGGCCGATTTTCAAAAATTCATAACTCAAAAAGTATTTGGGTTTTGCAAGGTTCCATGGTTTAGGTAGAAGTTTATGCATGATGATTTTTTTCAAGAAAATCCATGACCTCAACTGGGAGGCCCTCTGTGAGTTGGCGTGGCATGACTCCATATCTGAATGTTTATGGAGGTTTGGTTTTCTTTTTTTTTTTCATAATAGGGGCAAAAAGTGGAGTGATACCTAGCATATTTGTGCTTGTAAATTATTAGATGGTGCATCCATCTACTGCAAAACTCCTCATGAGCTCCTGTGGATGCATTGAGGTTTATAATCCAGCTGCCAAGTCAAATGGATCTAGACTGTTTATCCTACTCTGTTTGTCCAAATATTATTGCTTGGCATTGTGATTCCATTTCCCCAGGCAGGTTCATTTCCTTTACCAAAGACAAGCAAACTGTTTCTTGTGTTTTTTAAGGTTAAAAAGTCACATTTTAGTATTAAACTGAATTCTCTGTGGTGTATGGATCTTGATGATTAAGTATTTATAACTAATAAAAATCAGTTTAAATGTGTTATTCATACATCAAACACTTAAATAACAGCAGGCGATTTACTGCTGAAGAGAGCGTCTCTCTCAGTAAATGGAAATGTGTTGCTTTTTAAAGTACTGCAGCGCTAAATTCGTAAACGATGACACAGTAAATGAGCTCGCACCTTTCTGCTACGAGTGCCTCTATTGTCCTCCAAACCAATCATCATCAATGTCTGGGCTGCAGTCAGGCTCGGGGCTGCGAGATAAAAGCTTAGTGACGCCAGCTTTGATGATGATGTGATAATTACGGGCTTGAACTGCCAAATTACAGCCACTGAAGAGATTTTGCCACCTCCTGTCATCGTCCCCGAACCACCTCGATTCAGTCGGCTGCATGTAAAAAGCCTTTTTTGCGTGCTTGTCTAAAGCAGGGAGAAGAAGTTGTTGTAGTGAAACTGGCCTTTATGGAGGAAGAATGGGAGGATGGAAGGGGAAGGCGGGGTGAGGCTGTGTGCGTGGGAGTGTTAGCGGGACTGAATGGAGCTGTTGGTTTTTCTTGGTCGCCATGGCAACTGCAGTATGAAAGATGGTTAGAAGGTTTGTCTGATACCAGATTACTGGAACAAATGGACGAGGGTTATGCCAGCTGTGTATTCTCTCATCAGTGTTATTTGAGCACGTGTATTATCCTCTCTATGTGTGTGTTTGTCTCCAGGTACAACGAGCTGCTCTTCATCATTGACACCTGTCAGGGCGCCTCCATGTACGAGAGGTTTTACTCACCGAACCTCATGGCCTTGGCCAGCAGTCAGGTTGGAGAAGACTCCCTGTCGGTGAGTTATTCTCGCATGCAAGAGATGAATTAAAAACCATCCATCAGCGTGTCAGGTTTTCTAATGAGCAGTGTGGTTTGTTAACGCAATGACAACACACTTAAGACCTAGCTGGACGGCTAGGTTCATACATGCTCACGTCATTCAGCACATGCTTCTTCAAATAATGTTACAACTGTTTTAGGTCATAAAACATAGCAGCTATATAACGGTTATATTTGCCTTATCACATTATTAATATCAGGACTAACGAGCTCTGCACTGCAATACACTAACATTTGTCCTCTTAATTAATTTTTATGTCTCCTTCGGATGTCCCCATCAAGTAGTTTTGGCTCCCAGTACAATCTCATTCATTTCATGTTTAGTGTCTGCTGCTAATACATACTTCAAGTATTGTAGATGGTACCTGCCCTCCCTTGTTGGTAAGCACAGAGCATTGTTTAGCTAGTAAAGGAGCACTGTGACAGAGACTTCCATGAGTCTTTTTGACATCAGACCTTCCAAAAAGTGAATTTGGGTTTAAGTAGGATCGCAATCCATATCCTAGAAAAATATCTGACAGCCATTCTTGAGGCTTTTATTTGTATTTCTGTGTGGAAACAGATGCATTGGGTCTAAGTATGTGCTGATACTGATCACTTCAAAATTTATGCGATTAACCCCAATCCTGATTTTGGGATTGGGCTCAGGACTAATCTAATGTCTTCGAAATGGCTTCTCTTGTCAATTCATTTGTATGGGACTTGCCGCTTTAGCTAATAGTTTAGCATGAAATCTGGTGTTTAGCCATCAAGTGCACATTTACAACCACTTTTACCAAAAATCATCCATCAGTTTGTCAGGGTTTCTAATGAGCAGAGTGGTTTGATTGATCATCACAATTATAAACCTAGCTTCAACTAATTTAAATTCAATTTTATTTACCAATTCACAACATATGTGATCTCCAGGCACTTTACATTGTAAGGTGAAGACCTTACAAAATCATACAGGGAAACCCACCTCCTCCTCCTCATATGCTTTGAGTTAACTCTTGCAAACAGTGGGAAGAAAAATCTCCCCTTTACTGGGAAGAAACCTCCAGCAGAATATAGGCTCAGGGAGGGCGGCCATCTGCCTTGACTGGTTGGGGTGAGGATAAAGGGGAGAAAGGACATAGTAGTGGATTAAAAACAGAAAAACACCAGATACATTATATGGGAGTGATTCAACATGTGAAAACTCCTTATCATCAAAGATGGTGGTTGTATGACGCATGACCTGCCCTTCCCCCGAAGAAAACAATCATCTGCTTTATAACAGCCAAACTGGGAAAAATCCAGCCAATAGTGTTGCTGCACTGATTTAACTATGGTGTCGTGAAACTGTGAGCATAACCTGCAGGAAAAACTATTTTAAAGTCTTATTTTGGAGAAAAGTCACCAAACATTTTAGGTAGCTTCTAAAATCTGATTTGACTTGCGATTGTATAAATGCAATTAAAACTGCAGTTATGGTTCTGGTAGGTATAGATAGGGATCTTTTGGCCTGAAATACCTGCCTGGAGACTTTACGAAGATGACTGCTGAACGACGAGACTTGCTTATCTATGAGTTACATTAACGCACAGTTTTTTAAATAGGATTATTATTCATCCTCTGCACATCTCAAGTTGTTTACACCACATACTGTTTAACCTTGCACATTCTCATGTGAGTAATTTAAACATACATGCACATTGTAAATATTTCTATGACTTCCATTACTTTTATAACTCCTTTGATTTGCTACACTTACTCTCTGCTGACCTTCAGCACTTGTTAGTTTATCTTAAAGATTTTCCACATGTTAGTGTTACTGTTATGCGTCAAAACACCACATCAAATTCCTCGTATCTGGAAACCTACATGGCAATAATTCTGATTCTGATCTTTGCTCTTAGTTGGATTTGTGCCTTCCAGCAGCCCCAGTTAATGATACTTGAAGTAGTGCTACCTTTTGTTGGCATACTGGTTAGTCAAACAGTGTTATATTATAAAGAAAACAGTGTGATCTTACGGTCTTATCATACAAATAATATGGAGCCCAAGTGGTTCCTCACTGCAGTAGAATATGATACCCGATGCTGACTTTTCTCTTAGACTTTTAGCATCATATAACGTATGTTAAGACTTACTTAACTGTTGTGATTAAATTTTGCTGCTCCAGTAGTGTTGTTTTGGGTAAAGCAGCTGTTTCCAGTGAAAAAACACATTTAGAATCCTACAGTCTACTTCATGTGCAGCACGGAGAGACAGAGTTGGATTAGATGGTAAACATATTGGATCATTAGGCAGCTAAAGAACCGGCTATTTCCCTCGGGACTGGTAGAAACCAAAGAGAGAGTGAGTATTGGACTTTCCTAGGTCATGGAATTAACTCATGATGGCAGCCTGGCACAAAGTCACAAACTGAACTCTTCCTATGTCCTAAGTGCTTTTTAATTATTCTTTTTTTTTTTTTTTTTACCTGTCCCATTCTAGCACCAGCCAGATTTGGCCATAGGAGTCCATCTAATGGACCGTTACACCTTCTACCTGCTGGAGTTCCTGGAAGACATCCACCCTGCCAGCAAAGCCAACATGAATGATCTGGTAAGGATGTGTGGGTTTATTTGTTTGGTTACAGCTTCTATGTAAACTTCTATCTGAAAATAGCAGTAAAGGGCGGCAGCCCACTGCTCCTAGTATGTATAGTTAAGGTTAACTTTGAATAGGATGGGTCAAATGCAGAGAAGGAAGGAATTTCCTAAAGGGGATCAATAAAGTTAAATAAATAATGTAGCGTCTGAACAATATTTTAATTAGTCAGGTAAATTTGTATAGTATATGTTGTCAGTTTTCTAACCTTTATTTGAAATTAATCGGGTAAATGTGTAGAATAAGTCATTATGTAGTGTATGGGTATTTGTGCCACCAGAAACTGAATTTGAATCAATTATATTTGAATATGTATTGCTCAACTTGAAAAATTGTAATCATAAT